>JAPKLY010001647.1:0-38639 GCA_026898435.1 Prunella vulgaris
TAATACACAAAATAGATAAAATATATGCATATTTAAACGCTAATCAATATGGACGATCTTAGGAATGATTAATCGTTCCTTCGATCGGATATGACGAGATTGACCGATAGTTATCATCGTCTCAACAATACGGTGGACTCCTTCAACATGAACGTGAACACTATGTCCAACAACATGGAGGAGATCCTTGAAGCCCAACGAGCAATGATGAATTGGCACATCGGAGAGGGCCACTTTACTCATCCACATTATCCTCCTCTGTGATGTGTAAAAACGTCACGAGGAAGGGTAACAAATTCTTAACTCTATCTTGCTTTTGTTCCAATATTGCTAGTTTTATTAATTGTGTAGTGAAATTGTTTAATGATTTTTAGATTTGTAGGAGTTTGATATTTTGGATGACTTTTATTACTTCTTGGTATCTGATTAGATGATGTTTGACTTAGATTTTTGATGATGTTGATATTTTGTATTGTGCTTTATATTGTGCATTGCATGATCTTGCCTACACTTCTTTGCCAAACTTTTTAGACCCTTGGTCTAAAAAAGTTTGGGGGGGAGTGATCGTTTCGTCATTCTCATGGTAATGCTATTTTTAGATTGATTTTGGAAGTATTCCTATGCTTTGATGCCTATTGTTTGATGAGGCCTTGTTTTACTTGTTAATTTTTTGCCATATTGTTGCTTATTTATTAGTAGTGAATGCATGAGAAATGTTTATAGTTGTGTGGATGAGTTCAAAGTCATGATAGGTGTAATGGATTTATCTCTTAATTCTTGTTGATCTTTTATACTTTTGATTCTATGATTCTTGAAATTTCAATTATATGAGCATTTTTGAGATGATATGAGTCTTGATCACCCTAACCGTGAGTTTTGAGCCATCTATGTCTGTTTTAATCTTGAACGGATGATATTCTTTGATGTGAGTTCCACACACATACATGTTACTTTAGAACTTGGCTTTAGTCTTGTTTGAGGCTACATTAGACATTGATTTCACATGATATGATTTGAGACATTTCTTTTATCTATATTGAGCTATTTTTCCATATGAGTCTACCAATGATATTGATATCCATTGCTTACCATTTTGTTCTTATAATCCTTTCCTTTGGATAACCACACTTTAAGCAATTTTCCTTCCTTTTTGGAACTCTCTTGTCCCTATGATTAGTAGAGTGAAAAGAAGGAAGGAAGATTGGTGATATGATGAAGAACATGGTGGCCTAAAGTGGAATATATGAAGAATTTTATGCATGGACTGATGTGAAAATGTACAAAGGCAAGTGCTAGAAAAGCTTAAAGAAAAAGGTTGACTTTTTGAGAATTTATGGTCAAGTTTGACTTTGTGTTGTTAATGGCTAAAAAAAGTGCAAAGAAAGGGAAGATTGATTCTTGAAAGTGTGATTTAGAAGATGCAAAATGACAAGAAGAGGTGAATGATCTCTACTTTGATTCCTTCTATGCTTTACTAATCATACTTAGTCACTATTATCCATATGATCCTTCCCTACCAAAGAGCCAACACTACAACATTCAAAGTCCTCAATGATGTGTGATTGATTTGTCATATCAAGTAGTGGAGAATGTAGACTTGAGCCAAGCCTATGGTAGTATGTGTATGTGGTGTGATGTATGAGAGAGCCTAAACACTTTAGTGTTGAGTGAAACACCTATCTTGTGAGGATCATGACTCATTGACTTGATATTGTGCTTATTGATTTAATTTTAATAGTTAAATAGATGATATTGTATCTTAGATTTGCTAGATATTGAGTGATGATTCTATGGCATTGATCTTGTACTTGATGCTTCATACATACAATTATTCCCCTATCTTATCGCTTCGTTGCTCGAGGTCGAGCAACAATCTTGTTTGAGGGTGTGATTAGGGTCATAATTGCATGTTTTAGCACTCATTTTTATATGCTTTTGGTGATATTATGTTCATAATTGACCCTATTATGCTATACTTTGTGTATTTAACCCTTTTTGGCTAGAAAGTTGTGATTGTAGGTGAAAACGAGTAAAATGAGGAAGAAACGAGCAAAATCAAGAAAAGTCCTAAAATCTGGAGTTGAGCCAATGGAAGCAATTGATGTTCCATGTTGAAGAGCTTGAAGAGAGGGTCGCAACGCAAAAAGAATCGAGTCAATCGGAGTTCTAAAACTCAAGATATGACAAAAACGATGAGAGTCGAGCGTCACCCGAGCTAAGGATCTCAATCGGTAGCACATACAAGCAGGTCGGCAGGACATCCATTGCACTCGCGCGCCCGTTGCCTGAGGCGGCAGCTGGAGCTTTGTGCGAGTGGCCGGGTGACTGCGATCAGCAGAAAGCAAGTGGATGCTCGGCAGAAGGGAAAACCGCGTGGACTCACAAGACCCAGCTCGGCAGATTGGCTTCTCACGCGATCTAGCTGCCGACCCCGATCGGCAGCTATCAAGCTCATGGTCGGCATCAGTTCAAAATTTCCAAAATTTCAGGGCTATTTTCGTATTTTTGCGCATTTTAATTAAGGGCATCTTGGTCAATGATCTAAGGGTACTATATATACTTCCATCTCAGATTTCCAAGGGGGGATTCTGATTATTCTCTAATTCTCTTAGATTACACACATCATCATATTCTCTCTCTAGATTAGTAGAAGTTAGAGGTAATTTCCATTTGGGTTCTTAAGATTTCTACTTTCGATTTCTACGATAACTTTTGATCTACCTATCGGATCTTCAATCCGTTTGTTCCTGCATTCTTGTAATAGCTAGAGCTACAATTCTACCGTTTGAATTTTATTTTCCATTGCCAGATCATTAGATAGCTTTTGGAGGTAATTTATATCTTTCCAATTTCCATTGTAATAGGTAATATTTCTACATTTCTTTACTATTCCTGCATAATGATGTTTGTAGTTAATTCAATTACTCTTTAGTTTACCAAATTAGCCATGGGATAATCCCTTTATATGTTAGTGTATGACTCCTATGGAGTAATGTGGTGTCCATGTTGATCTTATGAATGCTTTGAGATGTTGTATGATCAATTCTTTATTTTGATGGTTTGTATGAATGCTTTGAATGCATAATTGATTGAATGGGTCATTAGGAGTTAGTCTCATACGAGAGTTGGGGTATTTTCCTAAATCTTCTTATTATTAGGCCAATGCATGCTAAGTGTTTCATAAAATTCCTAAGATAGTGAGAATTATCCTTAGAGAATAGAAATAACAATTAGATGCTCTAATGTGTATCTAGGGAGACCTTTGCATGTTAGAGTGGTTTGCCAATTGATTGTACAATACCTCATTGCATGAATAAGTGATACATCACCATGTGAAACATAGGATAGTACACTAATACATCTCTCACAGAACTTGTTCACTTTGCAAAATAAGGTGATAGGTAGTTTACTCTTTTAACAAACTAGTAGACATTAGAAACCTTCCCCACTTTATTTGCTTTGTTGATTCGAATTGGAACAATAATCATACCTTACAATCACCCATCTCCCCGAGTTCGATAAATAATAAACTTGGTCAAACTTGCCACGATAATAACGATCGCGTACACTTGCATGAAGACACCATTTAGGGAAACAGTAACCCCTCATATCTTAAAATCAAAATATTTGTAAAATATTTGACATAATATTATTCTTTTTTTTTATAATTCTTATTTAATTATTGTATTTTTTGAATTTAATTATTAATCTGGTATTATTTTGAGGAGAGTTAGCAAAATATATTCTAACAATGAAACACACCGCTGACACTAACGCCTAGCTAGCTATATTATTACTCTCTCTGTTCTAAGATAATATTTATATATTCTTTTATATGGACGTCCAATTTTTTTTCACATTTCAAAAAAGGAAATAATTCACACTCACAAAAGTTAATAAACTGCACTTTTTATATTTTAATATTTAATTTTGCACTCACATATTTCATTTTTTTAATATACATACAGCTCAATCTATGAAAAAAATATTGGAACGAAGGGAGTATAATCTTTTTCTTTTTCATTAAACACTAGTCTTGATATCACTGGTTTTTTCTCTTATGGAAAGCAAATATATAGAATGATGCATATGACATTGCAATTCTAACAACATATATATATATGAGAGGGTCTCCTGTGCAATATTGCACCGGGCAATACGCTATTAAAATGGAAATTTTTAAAAACTCGTGGGTCAACAGGATCAAAGTTACAAAATTTACAGATCTTGAATGAGTCGGGTCGAATTTGGGCAATTTTCAAATTTCAGGATTTTTGCTCCTAGTTGGTGATACTATATGTGTAAATCTACATTACTGTCAAATTTGTGCTATTGTAAGAACAAATGTTATTTTTTTAATATATTCATTTGTTTTTGTAGAAACAAACATTTTTAATACAATATAAGATCAATATGTGTGTTATTATAAAAAAAATATTAGTTTGTCATAAATGTTTGATGATTTTCATAGAAATCATTATATTTAAGATGTAGTAACACACATTTTGCCTTACAGTAACACACATATTTCATGTAGTATACATTCAGGGACTGTCGAGATATAATAACACATGTAAGGTATTATTATATTAACAATATATTATAAACATAAAATCAATAAAAAATAAAAACTAAATTAAGAAACATATATTTGTTCTTGTAAAAATACATATTATCCTTAGGATGATTTACATATAGGTTCAAGAAAGTCACTATATTTACAAATAGGTTCAAAATATTTGCACAGAAGCACATTTTTTTTCTGCACAGCACCTATTTGTAAATATAGTAACTTTTTTGAACCTATATGTAAGTCACCCTTATCCTTATAGTTACTTTAAAAGAACAAAAAATTAATTTTTTTAAGATGTAATAACACACATTTTATTTTACAGTAACACACATATGTTCATGTAGTACACATTCTGAGACTGCTGAGATAGTAACACATATAAGGTATTATTACATTAACAACATATTATGAACATAAAATTAATAAAAAATAAAAAATAAATTAAGAAACACATATTAATTTTTGTAAAAATACATATTATCCTTATAGTTACTTTAAAAGTACAAAAAATTAATTTTTTAAGATGTAGTAACACATATTTTGTCTTACAGTATCACACATATCTTCATGTAGTATACATTCTGGGACAACCGAGATTTTTCCTTAAAAAATTCATTTGACCCAGTTTGACTCGGTAAAGATCCGTGAATTTTAAGCTAGGTATATTGCACGGGTCGTGTTTGGTGCAATATTGTATATTAGAATTTGTGTATATATATATATATATATTTCTTTTTTTATTATTATTATAAGAGTGACTTAATTTTATTATATTTTTTTTAATAATAATAAAATAATCTTATAAAATATTACTCCTTCCATTCCCCAAATTTATTCATACTTGTGTAGGCACGAGTTTTAAGAAAAAATGAGATAAAGTAGATAAAATAAGAATTTTGTGGAATAATTGTGGTGTCCACTAGAGAATAAAGTGATTGTTTGTGAGTGTGATAATAAAATACTTTTTTCTAAAAAATAAATGAGAATAAATTTGGGGAACATATGAAAATGAAAGTGGAAATAAATTTGGGGGACGGATGGAGTATATTTTCTATTTTCTTTTAACATACTCATATAATAATATAAATTTATAATTCAAAATTTTCTTGATCATCTTTATATATAACAAAATAAGTCTTTAATATTTCTTAATTTCCTTCAAATATTAAATAAATCTTTAATAAACATGATAAATTAGAAATTTTTTTATTACAAAATAATTTTAATCTCAAAATGATTACTGTTTCAAGGAGTTATTTTTTATTAGATTTATTTAATTAATTTTAAATTTGATTTATACAATATTTAATTAAATCTATAAAAAAATTAAGTAATTTAAATAATAATTGATTATCTTATAATCAAGTTTATATTTATTAAAATAATAAATTAAATAACAAGAATATATAATTTTTTCTTATATATTCAATTTTTATTTAATACCTCAAAATTTGGGTTATACATATATATACTAAGTATGTATAAGCAAAATATTTAAGCAACTTTAGAAATCTAACTTTTCATGTAATATCAAAATATTTTTACTAGGCCTTGCCAAGCGTACATAAATTTTTTGACATTATTACTGCCGTTGTAACTACCTTTAGATATGTAGGTGGACATATTTTTCAAGAAAATACAAGAATGGGCGATATATAAACTGAATTGTGCGTGACATTCTTACATTTTATAAAACATGTAACTAGCTAGGTTTGGTGTCAGACCATGGACGCTAATATTGTTGGCGCTCTTCCTTGCTGAACAGTGTGGGCTTCGTTCCTAACGGTGCTCATGCTTATTTTGCTAACACTTCTCAAAATAATACCAGACTGATAATTGAATTTAAAAAATATAATAATTAAATAAAAAAATCATATATTCTACTTATATTGTTATTTCCAATGTGACCCATGTAATTTGTGAAATATCTTTTAAGGTACGTTTTAATTTTAATTATATTAGCTTCCATAGTGATGAGGTGTTCTGCTTATTAGGGATATTATAAACGATAAAAACTCATATATATATTGTGCAAAGTCTTATATAGAAAATTTTTATTTTATAAAATCAATATTATTTTAATATCGAAATAATATTGGGACTTGTGTTTCCAACATATCCGACAGCATCAGAATTTGCCCTATCAACTAATTTAAATCATGTAAACTTTATATTGTCCTAATTATCTAGGTAAGCAAGCTGAAGACGGAAGGTTACACAAAAGTTATTTCGACGTCAAGCGGTTTCAATTTGAGTAGAGAATTAGCCCACTAACATAGAAGTTATCAGCATGGAGGGAAGTTAGGAGAAGTTATTATGGAGGCTTACTGTCGGGGGCCAGTGGGTGTAAGTAAGTGTGTTTTTGCAGTGATATTGTGCAAAGTATAATTGACACAATCTACAACATTGTCTAATATTAGAATAGAAAACTTGAAGAGAAAATATAAGTTTAAATAGCGGAAGACTTAAACATATTAATTACTCAATCTTTCCACAAACTTTTGTTTGTGGCTGCCTCAAGGCTTAAATATCACTAACTTGGAAAAAATGATTACAAAAAAATAATTAAAGAGATGAAAATATTTCCACTCTCAAATAAAATATCAGATCTAATATCCAAATAAATTCTCAAATGGAAAACCTAGATTGTTAAATCTAAGCTTACATATAATATGCACTTCCATTTCCTGTAAATAGTACACACAAAATGTACAGGATAACAGTATACACAAAGTGTCAAACAAGATGTGTTAACACCAGTGAAAACACTACAATAGAAACCTAAGAATAGATTCTATCTAAATATGATGCTTTTATATTGTAGTGGGGATTTCTCTGTCTTATCCTGAGCATCCAGTAGTTTTATATATAGACGAGGGAAGGTTGCTGATGTTGAACAAGTATGTGATCCGAATAGGAAAAATCGAACCACCCATGAGTGAGGTGATAACAACCCAATACTTGGTTAACCTCCACTCAACTTCCACATATTCAAGGTTTGTGTTAATCTTCTGACAAGTACCATTTTTAACTGTCACAAACTTGAAATAACACTAGACACAACATACATCGAACAAAACATAAAAAATATTAGTGGTTAGAATAAATCGCTACAGGATCAGTGTGATTTCATATGTGATAATACTAGCCTCAACACCACATTAACAATCTTCCCCAATCACACATATTTGTAACCACACAACCTGATGCAAGATAAATTAGAATATAGTGAGATAATGAATACAATATATTAGATGTTGGTTCAAATGTTTTGCAAAGCATTAAACAATCCAGAACATGAATACCAAAGTGATAACAGAATAAACATCAAGTTCATATTGATTAGGGTCATAATTGCATGTTTTAGCATCCATTTCTACATGGTTTTGATGAGATTATATTCATATTTGACCCTAATTTGGTATACTTTGTGCTATTAACCATTTGGTGGAAAGAAAATGTGCTTTGTAGGTAAAAACGAGCAAAAACGAGCAATTCCCGACTATTTGATATGAGATGATGGGATCCGAGCTCATAGGGATGTTTCTAATACTCAATTGAAGACCCTAGGAGGCCTAGATGTGTCGTGGGATTGAATATGCAAAAGTTAAAATCGGATGTCACAAGTTACACTGTGATCGAGTGCCGGCTTAAGGGCGACCGAGCCACAACCCTTCAGCGTCTGAGCGAAATCACTCTGGACGGCTAAATCTTGGCCGCTCGGTCAGCAAGCCATGGCAGCTCGGTCATTGGCCTTGAGCAGCGTCCGAGCGCAGCTCTTCTAGCGACCGAGCGCGAGTCCGGATTTCCACATTTTCGGGGGTATTCTCGTATTTTTGCACGTTTAATGAAGGGCATATTGGACCAAGCATTGTGAGCACTATAAATACTCAAGGATCAGATTTTCAAAGCCATCTTCTTCATTAGTTAGATAATTAGGTAGTTTTAGATAGAGAGATTAGAAGTTATTAGTGGGTTCTTAGTTAGATTTCATACTTCTCTGTACAATTACTTCTGATCCATCCATTGGATCTTTAATCTGTTTTCTCCAATAGATTAGTCTCGTTATTAGCTACATTCCTACGGTTCATTTTATGATTTTGCACTCCGGATTAGAAGATAGCATTTTCAAGGTTTGATGCTTGTATTTCAATTCTCCAACAATTGGTAAGATTTCTTGTATTTCATTTCATATTAGTGTTAATCATGTTTGTCCATAGCTTAATTGTTGAATTTCAATTCCAATTAGCCATGGGCTAAGATCCTAGTTGCATGGTTGTATGAATACTATGGTGAATTTAGTCTCTTGTTAATCCTATGGATGAATTAGTGATCTTGATGTGTTAGTTCTCTTATTAATGATTTGTATGAATGCTTGGGATGTTTAATTGGAATGTATGGCTTATATAGTTAGCAATGAAATGAGAATTGAGCTATAAGAACCTTATGCATACCAAGTGTTTGATATTTGGCTTGTATGACCAATGAGAATTGCATATTAGCCTAAGACCTCTTAATTGGAGTGTTTGGAGTTGTAGAGAGATCTAGACACCTAATGGAGCCTTACCTTGTGTTGTAGAGAGATCTAGACACTAGTTGGTTTGATTAATACACCAAGAGATCTGTTGCATGCTATGATGGATAGGACATTAAAGGAACCATAGTATGATTACTTCCATGTACACTTCACACTCACTTGCTCATCTCTAAGAGGTGATAGTTAGGATTTACTATTCCTTGTTGAATTAGTTGATAGAAACATGATCTTTTCTTGCTTTCCTAGCTATTAGCCTTTTGTAAACACTCAATACTTGCTTGATATCGCATCGTTTCCCTGTGTTCGATATTTAACTTGGTTAACTTGCCACGACAACAACGACCACGTTCACTTGCGTGGAAATCATCACGATTTTGGCAAACACATATCATAGCTCAAAGTAAAAGTAAGAAACAATCAGATCTAATAAAGTTCTGCAAAACCTACATCGTGAACAAGTTTTCCAAAATGAAATCAAACAAGTTTAACAAACCAACAATTCTTATAGTTAGTTAAAAAAGTTAGTGAGATCAGCAACAATTAGTATCTTCAGCATCAGATATCTTTGTGATCTTCCCCTAACTTTGTGAACTCCCCCTAAGCAGCATCTTTCCATTCAGCAACTTTTTTAGTAATGTTCTCAATCATAACTTCCCCAGAACTTGTGATTTCAACAGCAGCAACAACAGTAGGTGCATCAGCCTCTACCCCAGTGGGTGTGGATAGAAGTAAGGTCCAAAACCTACTTCTTTCCTCCAAGATATCAGCCTGTTTAGAGCAGTGACCTGGAGTCAGATTTGAAAGACTTGACGAAGAAAGAGGAGCTGTCTGTTCTTTAATGTACCTGCAATGCACTATGATAGATACAATTTCACTAGATGGAGCAAAAGTATTAGTGTGAATGGAGGTGTTGCCAACCTTAGGGGCAACAATTGTCGGTTCGGTATCATAAGAAGGGACAGAGGCAAGGGATACATAGGGCAGATCTATGACACGATTTACTTCTAGTAGAGGCTTAACAATACCCAAAAATAGAGTTTTGGAAGACAGGTGATCACTGTTAGTCCTACCATTTCCTTAACTTGACAACAAATAATGAATCAAGGCAGGATAGGGTAACTTCCCAATCTTTGAGACCTTTCCACCATAGCTTATCATATTTGCAAATATATCTCACCAATATTAAAAGACAAATTCTTTTCTATCTTGTAAATCAGACAAGCATGCTTAGTGGTCATTCTAGTGGTATTTGATGAAGGAATTAAGTTATAGACTCACAACTTATGCAGAATAATGTGTAAACTAGTCAAACTTGGGGTAAACAATTTCTTAGGCCATTTAACCATCTGACCTCTAGTAATAGAAACAACATCCTTGTTTGCCCAAATTGAGTATGCAACACGTAAGTGTACGTGATCGTTGTTGTGTTTGGCAATGACCAAGTAAAAATATCGAATCAAGGGAAACAATATTTGAAATGCTAGATTTAGTTGTTTATCAAAGTGATTTCCTAAAAAATGTAAAGACAATAGCTTGGGTCTATCTACTTCTTGCAAGAAATTGAAAATCTAACTATCACTTTGAACAAGTGAGCAAGTGTTGGTAGTATGCATTGAGGTACTTCAATTATGGCTCATTTAAATACTTGTAATTCCTAGCATGCATGAGGTTCACTAAGTGCAAGAACTAAGTCTTAAGACTCTATTAAATACCTAAGTTCTCACTTAAACACCCAATACTCTAATCATGTGGTTCTTGGAATCAAGCAATTCTCAATGATATAGAGACCATAACACAAACATATGGTATGCACAATTAACCATTCAAAACCTAATTGAACTAACTCAATTCTCATATGTTGTCAATTCAATTAGTGATCAAAATATAAAAAAACATCCACTAATAGTTCAAGCAAACATCAATTTAGAGAATTCCTACGTAAAATTAAATCATACATACATTAGAATCACAAACAATTAAACTACACCATAATCTCCATATCCCCAATGCACAAGGGGATTAGCCCATGGCTAATTGTGAACAAACTACAATAGTTAAGCTAATAGAAATCATAACTAAGACAAGATTAGCAAAGTTATGAGAAAACTTACCAATCTTGGATGAAATTTAATTACAAGCTATCTACCTTCAATTACCAAAATCCAATCCGTAGCTCAAAATGCCAAATCCTACCGTACGTATGTAAAGAATCTAATGGAGAATCTAATAAAACAAATGGATCGAACACAGGAAAATGATACGATATCAAACAAGCATTGAATGTACACAAAGGATAATAGCAAGTGAAAGCAAGAAAGGATCATGGTTTCTATCTACTTCAACAAGCAAAGTAAATCTAACTATCACCTCTAGGAAGTGAGCAAATGTGGGATGTGTATGCATGGATGAATTCTTACTATGGTTCATCTAGTGTCCTATCCATCCTAGCATTAATAAGGTCTCTTGGTGTCTTAATCAAGCTATGACTCTAACTAGTGTCTAGATCTCTCTAACAATACAAGCTAAAGGGCTCTATTAGGTGTCTAGATCTCTCTAACAACACCCAATACTCTAATTAAGAGGTCTAGACTTAAATGCAATTCTCATTGGTCATAGAAGCCATTAATCAAACACTTGACATGCACAACATTCAATAAAGAACATTCATGAATAAGCTCAATTCTCATGTCTTGCTAATCCACTAAGGTTATAAACATCCCATTGGCAATACCAAATATTCACATAAATCATTAATTAAGAGAATTAATCCATCAAGATCACTAATCATGCATAGGATTAACAAGAGACTAAATTCAACATATTATTCATACAACCATGCAACAAGAGATCAGCCCATGGCTAATTGGGAATGGAAATCAATAATTAACAATCTAATCAACTTTATTAAGAACTAAAACAAGAGAATTAAAGGATATCTTACCAATAGTTGATGAATTGAAATACAAGCTACAAACCTCCAAATTGCTAAGTCTTGATCCAAAGCTAAAAAAATAAATCGAACCATAGAAACATAGGAAATTTAATGGAGATTACAATGCCAAAAACGGATTAAAGATCTACTGGCTTGATCAAAAGTTATGGTAGAAAGAAGATTGAAATCTAAGTAAGAACCCACTAAGTAACCTCTAATCTCTCTCTAAAACTACCTAATTTTCTCTCTAAACTAATCTAAGAAAATGGAATAATGAGGGAATGCTTGAAAATCTGATCCTTGAGGTATTTATAGTGCCCACAATGCTTAGAAGAAAGTGTCCTTCATTAAAATGCACAAAAGACGAAACTGCCCCTGAATTCCAGAAATTTGCACTAGGCGCGAGATCATCAACAGCTGTACGCGTGACCGCCAGCTCGTGCGGCTACGCGTGTGATTTCCAGGCGCTCGGACCCGGAGCTGGGCGCACGAGCATAGAAGGCTGGGCGCGTGAGCTCATCTTACTGGGCGCGAGACCTAGCCGGTTCCGTGTCGGTCGATCTTCGACTTCCTCGTTTTCTTCATATCTTGAGTTCTAGAGCACCGATTAACTCGATTCTTTTTGTGTTACGACTCTCTCTTCAAGCTATTTAACATGGTATATCATTTTCAACATTTAAATCAACTCAAAAAATCTGAACTTTATCGAACTTGCTCATCTCTTCACCTTTTTGCTTGTTTTAACCTATAAACACAACTTTCTAGCCAATAATGTGTCAAATGCACAAAGTATAGCATAATAGGATAAAATATGAACATAAACTTATCAAAACCATATAAAAATGAATGCAAAATGATGTAATTATGACCTTAATCATACCCCCAAACTAGATTGTTGCGCGTCCTCGAGCAACGAAGCGATAAGATAGGGGAATAATTGTATCAATGAAGCATCAAGCACAACATCAAATGCCATGAACATATAACCTAATATCATGCAAGTTTAGGAATGAGACATCATCTAATCACCATCAACAAAGAATCAATGAACGCAATATCAAATCAATGAGTCAAGATCCTCACAAGGAAGTGTTTAGCTCATCACTCTAGTGTTTGAGGTTCTCTCAGTCATCACACCACATACATATACTACCATAAGCTTGGCTCAAGTCTAAAGTCTCCTCCACTTGAAATGACAAATCATTCACACATCAATGAGGACTTTCTCAAGGTTGTAGTGTTGACTCTTTGGTAGGGAAGGATATATATGGACAAAGTGACTAAGTATAATTAGTAAAGCAAGAAGGAATCAACATAGAGAACATTCACCTCGTCATGCAATAAGCACTATCATCTTCATGCACTTTCTAAATCACACTTTTCAAGCAATTTGACTTCCCTTTTTGACCCATTGTGATCATGCTCACAACACTTTGAAATCAACCTTTCTTTAGGCTTAGCTAGAACTTGCTCTTGAACCTTCTTTTAATATCAATCCATGCATAGAATTTCTTCCACTTTAGCCACCATATTCTTCATCATATCACCAATCTTCCTTCCTTCTTTTCACTCTACTAATCATAGGGACAAGAGAGTTCTAAAAATGAAGGAAGTATGGCTTAAAGTGTGGTTAGCCAAAGGAAAGGTTTATAGGCACAAAATGTTAAACAATGGATCATAATATCATTGGTAGGCTCATAGAGGCTAAGTGACTCAATATAGATAAAAAATGGCCTCAAATCATATCATGTGAACTCTTCATCTAATGTAGTGTCAAATAAGACCAAAGCCAAGTTCTAGAGTATAATGCACGTGTGTGGAACTCACATCAAATAATATCATCCGTTCAAGATTGAAACGGGCATCAATGGCTCAAACCTCACGGGTAATAGGTGATCAAGACTCATATCATCTCAAAATGCTCAAATTATCAAAGTCTCAAGAATCATAGAATCAACATCAATCTAAACAAGACATGAATCAAATCATACATCCACTACATATAACATGAACTTTCAACACATCCATACAACAATTAGACTATCTCATGCATCCACTACTCTAAACTAGCAACCATATGGAAAAATCAACAAGCAAAACAAGTCATTCTACTAGGCATATGATCTCAAAACATAAAAGAGATACTACAATCATCCTAAACATATCATTGCAATTCAATTTGCAAAACGAACACACCCCCGAAACTTTTTTGGACCAAGGGTCTAAAAGTTTGGCAAAGTGGAGAAATGATCATGCAATGCTCAAATCAAAGCACAATACAACAAGAATCAATCAATAAGCTCAAAATAGCAATCTAAAATCAAGCAAACTAAAACTAGGAATGGAAGAAAATAAGAAGAGATAAGTGTAAAGACATACCTTGAGTTGGGATTAAGAATAGGAGAGTGAATTACCACTTACACGAAAATTTCCTTCTTGGCTAAGTGAGAGAGAATTCTCCTCAACGCATCATTCTCAAGCTCACAAATGACATTGCAAATCTACAATTTGAAGAACGAACACACCGCCCCAAACTTTTTCGGATCAAGGATCCTAAAAGTTTGGTAAAGAGTGATTAAAATAGGATTTGCAATGAATCAATGAATCAAACAATGCATATATAAGCTCTACTAAACCAAGAAATCACCATATATAACAAGAGGCAACACCCTCAAACTATGATAAATCACATGCACCAACAAAGGTAAGAAAACACACTACCTCATATGAAACATATCAAAACAAATAACACTATCAAAACTACAAAGCAAACCTAATAAGCAAGAAAGATTTTTTAGGATGGGTTGCCTCCCATCTAGCGCTTGGATTAAACGTCTCATAGCCGAACGACACTAATGTTAGCTAAATGGCCAAGGATATTTATCATTTCTCCCATTATATATCAATCTCATAGCATCATGATCAAGGAAACATGTAGGATTTCTACCCCAAACCCCCACTTTCCTTTTCATTTTATACTTGTAAGCACATGCATTTTTATCCTTTTCATTTCTTCTTGTCAAACCAATCCACCCCCATCTCCTACTATCAAATATATTCAAGAGGACTCTTAATTCATTCTTAAAATCAATCATATCAAGAGGTAAGACAAATTCACAATAAACAACATTATCAATTAAAGCACAAATAGAAGAGTCTAAGGGTTTAGAAACGCTTATTTCAATTGTAGTCTCCTCTTTCACTTCATTTTGTTGTTTTTCTTCAATGAAGCTCATGTCCCATAATGGACATTCATCTACCTCTTCTTTTCTTTCTCCTTTCCTCCTCTTGAATCATCTATTTCCTTCTCCTCCACTTCTTGTTCTTGATTCCTATCAAATCTAGCAAAAGAAGTAGAATCATAAATGTCCATATTAAGAGATTTGGAATGAATAGTGAAAAAAGAAGGGGTATAAGATCCTTTATCATTGTAGTGCAAGATTATCTTGAAATCTTCCTCATTCAAATCTTGATTCTCTTCAAGAAATCTATCAATTAGATCATATATGTCTTCTTTCGGTTCATCTTCCTCTTTCTCTTCTTTTTCTACTTCTTCTTCCTTAGACATGTGGGGAGGGGAAGGATATGAATATGGACATGGATAGGGAGAGGAATAAAGATAGGGATAATGGTATGGGTGGTGGTTGATATGTGTAGGAATTAGGAGGATATGTGTCTTGTGGAGAATACGAGTAGTGGTTGTATCCGTCCATCTCAATCGAGTTCACTCCTACAAAAAAAAAATTAAGCAAGTATCAACACTCACCAAGAATAATCAAAGACAAACAAAGAAAAACACATGTAAACATCAATACAAACTCAACAAAGTGATTGTTTCCCCGACAACGGCGCCAAAAACTTGTTCGCAAAAATTGTGTCTCACGCAAGTGTATGTGGTCGTAGTAGACGTGGCAAGATGACCAAGTTAAAATAATGAACACATGGAAACGATGCGATATCAAGCAAGCATTGAATGTTCACAAAGGATAATAGCTAGTGAAAGCAAGAAAGGATCATGATTTCTATCTACTTCAACAAGCAAAGTAAATCTAACTATCACCTCTAGGAAGTGAGCAAAGGTAGGATGTGTGTGCATGGAAATATTACTATTATGGTTCATCTATTGTCCTATCCATCCTAGCATTAATAAGGTCTCTTGGTGTCTTAATCAAACTATGACTCTAACTAGTGTCTAGATCTCTCTAACAACACAAGTTAAAGGCTCAATTAGGTGTCTAGATCTCTCTAACAACAACCAATACTCTAATTAAGAGGTCTAGTCTTAAATGCAATTCTCATTGGTCATAGAAGTCATTAATCAAACACTTGGCATGCACAACATTCAATAAAGAACATTCACGAATAAACTCAATTTTCATGTCTTGCTAATCCACTAAGGCTCTAAACATCCCATTGGAAATACCAAATATTCACACAAATCATTAATTAAGAGAATTAATCCATCAAGATCGCTAATCATGCATAGGATTAACAAGAGACTAAATTCACCATAGTATTCATACAACCATGCAACAAGAGATTAGCCCATGGATAATTAGGAATAGAGATCAACAATTAACAATCTAATCAACATTATTAAGCACTAAAACAAGAAAATTAAAGAAAATCTTACCAATAGTGGATGAATTGAAATAAAAGCTACAAACCTCCAAATTGCTAAGTCTTGATCCAAAGCTTAAAAAAATAAATCAAACCGTAGAAATGTAGGAAATTCAATGGAGATTACAATGCAA
The DNA here is from genome assembly GCA_026898435.1 of Prunella vulgaris. Taxonomy (NCBI): domain Eukaryota; kingdom Viridiplantae; phylum Streptophyta; class Magnoliopsida; order Lamiales; family Lamiaceae; genus Prunella; species Prunella vulgaris. The sequence continues at coordinate 16,797 of JAPKLY010001647.1, forward strand.
AAAACGGATTAAAGATCTACTGGGTGGATCAAAAGTTATAGTACAAAGAAGATTGAAATCTAACTAAGAACCCACTAAGTAACCTCTAATCTCTCTCTAAAACTACCTAATTCTCTCTCTAAACTAATCTAAGAAAATAGAGTAATGAGGGAATGCTTGAAAATCTGATCCTTGAGGTATTTATAGTGCCCACAATGCTTATACCAAAGTGCCCTTCATTAAAACGCGCAAAAGATGAAACTGCTCTTATTTTCCGGAAATTTGCATTAGGCGCGCGATCATCAACAGCTGGAAGCGCGACCTCCAGCTCGCATGGCTGCGCCCGCAATTTCCAGGTGCTCAGACTCGGAGCTGGGTGTGCGAGCTCACCTTTCTAGGCGCGCGACCTAGCTGGTTCCGTGCCGGCCGATCTTCCACTTCTTCATTTTTTCATATCTTGAGTTCTAGAGATCCAATTGACTCGATTCTTTTTGCGTTGCGACCCTCTATTCAAGCTCTTTAATATGGTATATCATTTGCACTATTTGGATCAACTCAAAAAATTTGAACTTCATCGAACTTGCTTGTCTCTTCACCTTTGTGCTTGTTTTCACCTATAAACACAACTTTCTAGCCAACAAGGGGTTAAATGCACAAAGTATAGCATAATAGGATCAAATATGAACATAAAATCATCAAAATAATATAGAAATGAATGCAAAATGATGCAATTATAACCCTAATCATTTCTCGAAGTGACAATCCTACTTGAAGGCATGACTTAACGGAGTCTTAAACCTGAAAAATCCTAAAAATCCAAAGGTGTATATATTTCAGAAAATCACTCTCTTTATACTTAGAAAACTTGATAACGACAATGAGGAAAAGATAAATGACACCAAATTTGACCTACCTATCGGTTTGGGAGCGCTAGCAGACTGGAGAAGATGCTCGGAAATCACGGGGGACAACATCGAAGGATAATTGCCGAAAAGAAGAATTAGAAAATGAAGTCAAGACTTTATACATATGCTGAAAGACTACAAAATAAATGGGAAAAGACATGGACCTAGATGGAATATTTTAAAAATAAACCGCCTCTAGGCGCGCCTTCCGAAAATAGCCACTCAAATTCCGCACTCCATGTTCGTATGCAGCAAGATACTTGCTCACTCCAACCATCAATTGGCAACCAAGTTCTAGTGAGCATCATATTGCTCGCCCCAGTAATTCAATATTCAATTTTTTGTAGCTCGACTCTAATTAATCTTAATTAGAAGTTGAGTTAGGAGGCAATTGTTGATATAAAAAATAAATAACAAGTTAAATAGGTAATTAAACCAAAGGAAATGATAAAATCAATTTGTGTTCTTTTAAATATGGTATAGGCGGCCAAGAATGACCAAGAGGTGACAAGATTGGAGCATCAGCGAGCAGATCACAAGCTATGTTGATAATCATGCTGGAAATCAAGTTGGTCGCCACCTTTACAACTTGGTCGCCCATCACTTGAAAGTGCTCAAATTTGGTCGAGCAATGCAACTTAAGGATCTCAAAGGTCCACCGATAGGCAGAGATCGCGTATCACCATAGAGGCCGAGGTGACCAACATAGTGGTTGCCAGTTACTTCATTGCTAAGTTACAAAAAGTCAATGTATTATTTGCATGTTTACCACGTGTAATTTGCATGAATAGGATGAAGTACACAGGTGCCACCACCTGCTTATGTACCCCTATAAATACAAGTTTGTTTTCATAATAAAGGGATGAAAATTTCAATATCCTAGCGACGTGCTGCTTATTTATTGAATCGACCTACTTGCTTATGCAAACCTTCTAATTCCAACTATTGTTTGATAATCAAAATGTAATTTGCCACATTTTATGTACGATTAACGTAGATTATCAACAATCTCACCCATCCATGATGTTTCAAATTGATTCTGTATTAACAGACTGAAATAGTCACAAAGCTTCTGATTGGGGGAGCCAAAGATGATATCATCCACAGAGTCTAAACAAATAAGATATTATCTCATTCTCATTTCCTAAACAAGGTCTTATTTATCTTTCCTTTACTTAATTCACTATTCAGCAGGAACAGTGATAGAGTATCATACCATGCCCTAGGGGCCTACTTCAGCCCAAAAAGAGTATTCTTAAGATTATAGACCTAGTTTCCTACTTCAAAACATAGTGTTTGCTACATATAAAGAGCTTTCTTGAGCTTATAAATGCACATATACCTCTTCCACAAGAACTCCATTCAAGAAAGCTAACTTTACATCTACCTGATAGACTTTAAAACCCTAATGAACTGCATAGGTTATAAACAATCTGATGGCTTCTAGTCTTGTCACAGGAGCAAATATCTCATTATAGTTAATCCCTTCTAACTGTGAGTACCCCTGGGCTACTAGTCTTGCCTTATTTCTGACTAATACATCATTGTTATCCTTCTTATTTTTGAAAACTCACTTGGTGTCTATCATCTTCTAATGTTTAGGTCTGTTTACAAGAACCCAAACTTCTTATCTTGTAAACTGGTTCAGCTCTTCTTGTATATATGTGATCCAGTTAGAATCTTCAAGAGCTTATGATACATTATTAGGTTCCAAAAGTGACACATAGCAGCTGAATTGTGGGAAAATCCAATCTTCTTCTAGTTTGAACTCCCGAAGAGGATCTCCTGTGATCTGTTTAGCTGGAAAGGCAGTCATCTTCTTCTTACCTCTTTGAGGAGCTTTAGCCTTATATACCTCTTCTGAGGTTTGACCTTGACTTCCCCCTTAGCTACTGTCAAGATACTTCTCACCTTAGCTAGGTGTCCAAAACCCTTCTGAACTTGGTTTAGAAGACTGTGGGTCAGCTGGTTTTGGACCATCCTCATATGAGTTTGAATCAGAATCCACCTTAGGTACTACACCTTAATATGACTTGGCTTATCCTTCAAACTCATCTGATCCATCCCTTCTGCAAGCTTCTCCTCTTTATTTGTTTCCTTGTACTCAAGAAAAGATTCATCAAATGCAGCATAGGATGTTTTCTCCATACAAAGAGAAACCATGTTAAAGACTCTAAAAACTTTGTTATTATTGGAATATCTTAAGAATTTTCACTCAGCAACTTTTGCATCAAAGGTCTTTAACTTGATTTTTCATTTTCATGGATAAATCATATCACTACAAGAAAAATGATATTTTACAACACAAAAAAGACAACGGTTTTGCTAAAAACTGTTGCCTAAAGTAAAAAATATGTTGCTTAAAGTATAACTGTTGTCTTTTATAGATGGAACATGATGTAGACAACGGTTTTGGTCAACCGTTGTCTATTCTCAAAAGGCGGTGTTGTAAAAAAGTATTTTACTACAATAGTTTTTGACCCGTTGTATATCTATGTCGTATATATGTATTTTTAAGAAAAACTATTGAAAGACAACAATTATCAAATCATTGTCTATGATCAAAAGGCGACGTTGTTAAAGAGTATGTTACTACAATGATTTTTGAACTGATATATATCTGCGTCTTCAAGAAAAAATTGTTGAAAGACAATAGTTATCACACTGTTGTCTATTCTCAAAAAGTGGCGTTGTAAAAAAGTATGTTATTAAAATAGTGTTTGAACCGTTGTATATCTACATTGTATATCATTGCTTTTTTTTTTTTGAAAAAATTACTAAAAGACAACTGTTGATGTAATTTTTGTAATGACGATTATGTGGCTATAATAACAATGATTATACCAACAATATGCTGAAATAGACGAACGTGCGAGGTTTTATGTGTAAGCAGGTAGGTCGTTTATATAAGCTCGTCGTTCGAGCAGAACTTTGTTAGGGTAAAAATTTCGTTTTTTATTCGAATGAATTCGGTTACATTATATAGGAAATACAAGCTGCTGGATCGTCACCAGCCTGCTTCATCATAAGCTGCTGAATAGCTACCTGCTTCACAATAAGCTGCTGACTCGTCACCAGCTTAACAATTTTTAACTCGTCAGAGCGTTCTTCGATCTGGTTCTTTCTTTGGGCTTGATCAATTCTCTTGGACACGTCAATCCGGACTTGATTAATTACTTCCTTAAGCACTCACGTCGATTATTTCATTAACAGTTGCCCCCTAGCCTGATGTTTGTTTGAATTGTTGGATGAATAACGAGCATCAGGCTCTTTTGATCTTCACAAGATTTCTCAAGTGCAAGGAAGTAGATTGAACTTGAATTGATCTGTCTTCCGCTTTGTTGGCTTCTTTGTGCTTGTATTTCCTTGTATTTATGCATAGATGCATCAGATGTGGCTTCGTAGGATTCTATAACCGTGTAACGAATACATAGAAGGACGCTATAGGCCTCATTAAAAACCTAGCCGTAAACCACCCTTGTGGATAAACCGATCGTAGGGAAAAAAGAGTACCGTGCAATCCTTCCAGATACCCATAGGCTATTTGAATGCCTGCGTTCGTTGCTCCATTCGTGCGGGTTGAGTGAGCATTGTCTTCTTGTGTTTCTTTGTACCTGCAAGTAGATACATTTGTAGCTTTTCCATCTTTCTGGAGATCCTTCGTGTTTTGCTGGAATATTCAATGTATGATTTCTTGGCGAGCGCCTCCGCTTGGTTGCTTTGCGACTTTCGTTGTAGTATTGGGCCCTGCTTCTTTCATACTGATGGATGAGATTTAATCAGGTGAGATGCCATCATTCACTCCGGTCGAAGGATAAATTACTCCTGCCGCTGGTGAATGTGCCCCCAACTATTTAGGCTTGTTATCTTTAGCATTCTTGTATTGTTCGCCTGGTGTCTGAAGTATTGTAGACGTCAGTTTTGCCTCCTTTGGTGGCTCCTTTTATTCTTCTGATCAGGATGCTCTTGATGTTCTTGTTTTATTTTTTACGAACTTTAATGAAATACCATTTACGTCTAATCGTTATATATCGCCTTTTGCGTCTGTGGGCCTTTAATTCGCTTCGTTTCGCCTCTTTTTGGGCACGGAACGAATAAGACACTCGCGCGAAAATGGGCCATCAGGAAGCATTCACTTCGCCCATGGGAGTGTATCCGCGTCCCTTTGGCGGGATGAAGCGTTGTCCCGGTATTACTGGGTGCATCCACTCTGCTATCCTGCGGAGCGTCCTCTGAAGGAGTATCTCTGATGCACACTCAGGTCCCTCGTATATGATCTTTCGGGGCTTCACGCTCGCTTCTTATTCGGGAGTAATTAGGTGTTTCAACACCGTAACCTTTCAACCTAAAAAGAGCGTAGGCATGCTTGTGCTCTAACTGGCGCAGGACGTATCGATATTGTACAACACCATTGTGTCACTGCACGAGGAGCGTGCTCGACAAGCAGAGCTGTGGCTCCACCCGGAGCACATTAACCCTCTGTAGCCACATATAGTTAGGCGATTTCAATTAGACCACGACCTCTTAAAAGAGGCCGTCTATAACACTCATTATCTGTTCTGTGCACATCGTGAGCATCCTGATCTTGAGCTGCCTGCTTGAGTCAGACCACCAGCTAACTGCTCTTTATAAATCTGGCCAAAGCTTCCTTTGCCCGATGCTTGTGATCAGTATGAATTCAAGCTTTTTGCTTCTTGATGATTTTGTGTGTCAGGGTCTGCCCCCCAGTATAGTATTGGGGTATCAATGGTTTCGTACTCGCATACATGTTCGTCCTCTTTGATCTACCTGTCTCCTGGTAATTTATTGTTTTCTCGTTGTAGATAAAGGCGTTACAGTTGTCATTCCTCCATAATTCAATACTTTCTATCAGAGAGTAATGGCTCTTGGTACCGGACTGAACAAACGCAAGATGGACCCTGCTGTAAAAAATGGTGGCATTACGGAAGAAGAGAAAAGCTCAAATCCCGGCACCACCGACGCCTGTGTTTTCCCCGATTGCTCCTGTTGTTGCATCCATTGCTCGGAAAAGTCCGCCGAGGAAATCAAAACAACAGAGGAAAGATGGTGGCACTTATGTTGGTGCCGCAGTTCTTTATCAACATTGTTTCCTGCTTTCTTCCTTCTTGTCCCCCATTCAACTGTTGATCAGGAGTTGAGTGATTTGAAATGTTCCGGGGTATTGTCAACGTGCATTGTTGATAGAGAATAGTATATTCTCCTTCAAGAGGGATTATCGCTTCAAGAAGGTGTGTCATCATCAATGTAGGTGGGTTGGACATCACCTATGAAGATGAGGTAATCGTGCCATCAATAAGGATTGTTATTTCGAGAAGGCGCATCGCCTATGTAGGCGGAATCATGCCTCTGGGAGGCGCATCGCGGCATCGTCTATAAAGACGGAATACTCGAGTCTTCGCCTATAAAGGATGAATTTTCATGCCCCCAAGAAGAATTATTTCTTCTGGGAAGCGCATCGCCTATATGGGCGGCATCATCAATATAAACTAGATATCATTGCCTATAGAGATGGAATAATCATGCCCGGAGGCATCCGGTGGGGGCAGTTCTCTCTTTTGGGCAGATGCCTTGAGAATTTTACCTGGTTATATATCTGTGATCTTTCTTCCTTAATGCTTTAGGAAGTGTTGATGTCGCTATGGTTTATATTGAAATCATGGCCTTCGTCGAAATAATGTTGACGAAGGCTACTTTCCTCAAGATGGATATATCTTCCAGTATGTGCCAGTTCCTCCAAATTGTTTGTCTGTGCCGGATATTTCTGATAGAATCAGCATATATCTTCTATGTTGAGGTGCTGGCAGCTTGTGATGTGAATAATCGCTTTGGAGTGAACAAAGAGATAAATGTGTCATCTACCAAAGCATGGCTTGAGAAGATGAAAACACTATTTATCCGGGGATAGTTGGAGTTTTCTTCACAAAGTGTGATGACTGACAATCCTTTTAGAGGAATGCTTGAGGTTGGCTTGCCGTTCCATGCACTTGCTGGTGTAGTATATTATGATGATACGCATAATATCTTTCGTGCTTAATCATCGTGTTGGAAGGCATGCGCTTCTTGATTCGTTGGCGTTGCGCGCTTTAAAATATACTTGTCGACGTTCAGTTTATCTTTGATTTCTATCGATTCATACTCCAATTTAGGTTTGAAATCTTGGTTGAGAAGGCACTCATTCGGTCGTTTACCGTTGAGGTGCCTTTCAGGCTCTGTTTCAACCAAAATGGTTGTTTCTTGATTATTTTCCGTCCCTTGTACGTGTTCTGGATATTCGACCTCCAATGGGTCTACTTCAGCTTGTGAAGCTGCCAATATCTTGGGTCCCAGTTCAGTACGTTTGGGAGAACTTTCAAGGAACGTTTTGTATGATTCTGCTGCACAGGAATTTTGCATGTTGTTAATGGCATATAGTGTAGATTATTTTCGCATTTGTCTTGTACCAAAGGATAAACTGAGAGTTTCACCCTTTTATATGAGACGTATATATGTTACGAAAACTCCCCCAGTATTATAGTTGGTGTATGAGGCAACTTGTGGCCTTCTCGTTGAGGATTTACTTCATTAACTCTGATAATTCTCCGTCTTCGTAAAATATTTGCTATTGCTGCAACAAGTATTGGAATTCGTCAATGTTGTAGTTGATACTCTGATGATATGTGCATTACTTGTTGGGATTCGTCTTGCTTTTGATTTTTCAAGGAACAGCTCGATGTCCCTTGCTATTGACAACATCGTAGACTGGTTTGATTGGGACGCTGAGTGTTTGATCCAGTCATTGTCCTCTTCCTCCTCCCCACTCGAAGTTTGATGTATTTTGTAATCAAACGTCGATGGTTCTTGTAGCTGTGTGTCAGCTCTGCTTTTTTGGTGTAGGGCCAATGCGTCTGCCTGTGTGTTTGGTCGGACTTGGGAATCTCCAAAAATTTGAAGTTTGGTTGCCCCAACAGATAATGATAACTTAAGTTCGGCTGTCATTGTTTCATACTCGGCCTTGCTGTTTGTAGCTGTGAAGTCGTATCTAATTGCCGAAGTGAAGACTTGTCTATCACAAGCTCCTGTTTTTGTGCTTGCTGATGATTCATCTATATAGAGGTGCCATGGGACTATATGCCCCCTCGTGGGATCTTATCAACACTTGCATTAAGTTGCATCGAATGCCTCTATTAATATCATTGGATTAGTATGTTAGGAGAATCTGATCTCCAACCCACATTGTCTTCAGGTTCAGGTGGAGGCCCCGATAAGTAGCTCTCAAATGTCAATTTTCTTTCTTGATATTTTGATTGACCCATCTTATATCCTTTCATTTTTCTATTTTCCCAGATCAGGGTGTTGCAGTTGTTTGGGGTCTGATTCTCCCTTGTTCAGCTTTATTGTCGATGTTAGACTTCTTCTTGAATAGATGCTTCTGGGATAATAGGAAATTGAGGCGATGTTGGTGATAATGAGCTTATGTTGCCCTCTAAATGAGTTGATAACTTTGCTTATAGGCCGAACTTTTTATCTTTAGAGGATCTATTCTCGGGAAACTGTTCATGATCCAATCATCTTAAGTGAGAGAATTCACACAGTTTTTCACTCTGATAGATACTCCAGATGTTCGTTATGACCTATTTGCTTTGTGATGATCTATTTTCTCCACTATCTGTTGCCTTGATCTGTCTTAAATGGGTCATCGTTCTGTAATGTCATTCCATGATGTGTTGTGTGTTGATTCCTCCGTGTTCTTCAATTGTATTTGCTCTTCTCCATCTGCTTCAGGAATATGGGCCAGAGCTTTTGATTTGGAGCTCTGGGCACTTTTTTTTTAATAAAGTTCGCCAGTCGATGCTTTTGAGTGAAGCACGATGCTTCGGATCAGAAATTCCTTTATACAGGTTTGTTGTCGTGTACTGGATCTTCAGCTGGATCTGTGCCGAAAGAATAGATGATGACAATGGTGATAATGGGTTGTCCTCCGGGCGTAGTGACACCTTGGCTTGAAGGTCTTCAATTGTCTTCTTCATAGACAACAAGATTCCGTTCGAAGTCTCTCCGCTAGGACATGGAGGCCGTTCCTCTCCCTTAAAGCAAGCGGAGCCGGACACTCTGTCTCTTAGGTGTGACTTCGTAGAAATCTTGGTGGCTTTTTGGGCATCTTCAGGGCCTAATCTTTTAATTGCTGGCCAACGTAATCGTTAACGAACTGACGGTTGCTTTCCCTTGGTCTGTTTCTTCCTTTGCTCGCCATCAGCTTCATTTTCTGGTTGATGTTGAACAGTTCGTTCATGGACTAGTTCTGGTTCAAGTCGTATCTCAGATGGACATGCCGCTTGTTGATGTTGACAAAATATGTTATGCAATGTATTGCCATCATTTTTAGACAACATCAGAATTCGCCCTTTCTACTAACTTTCCTAATGATTTTTCCATGTTATGTTATTTGTCTAGGCATGGCAGTTGAAGACGTGAAGATCCCAGAAGGTTCTAGAACGTCAAGCGGTTCCATTGCTTGAGTAGAGAGATATCCACTAACTTGGAAGTTATCATTATGGGCGGTTATTTTGAAGCCCACTACTTGGCTTCATCATGGAGTGGAGAGCTCATTATTCACGTCTATAAATAGAGCACCACTTCATCATTTCAAAGTATGACCAAAACGTATAATTCAGAGTTGAAAGGATCATGTGTCATTCACTAGATTCTAGGTTATACACGGTTCATCAGAATGTTAGGAACATTAGTCTCGGCATTGTTCACAACATTCATTGTTTGATCTAACAATCCATTCGGCTGAATGTAGATGTGTTAGGTTTTGTTTAGGTCTATTCTTATAGGTCTTGTTTAGGTCCTTGTGTGATCTTGTGTAGGTCTTACGCGGCCTTGAATTTTGGTTTCTTATGTAAACCTTTTATTTGTGTCACTACAAGTTATAGTGAAGTTTCTCTGCTAGTGAGGCAGCATAGTCTATACATTTTGTATAGCCTATGAAAATTTTGATATCCCTTTGCAAAAGTGTGTGTTTAAGTCTTCCGCTGTGTAGTGTTGTCATTTATGTTGTCGACATTTTCAACAACACTTCTCTAAAACTTTTTCAATCACACGCACCAGCACTCTCAAGTGGCATCAGAGCCACAAACTAGACACATTTAGTTTAAGATCCTTTGTTTGTGTATTTTTGCAATGGAATATCCATTAACTCCCGCCCTAAAACCTCCTATCTTAGATGGCTCCAATTATTCATATTGGAAACCAAAGATGAGGATGTATATCAAGTCTCTTGATGAAAGAGCATGGATGAGTGTTCTATATGGTTGGACTCAGTCTCTTCTTCCAGCCGATGATGATAATGAAGCCCGTGTCAAACGAGAAATCGATTGGACAAATGATGAGGTAACGGTTGCTAACTACAATTCGAAAGCCCTTAATGCAATATTTACATCAACTGATGTATCTATGTTTAAGATCATTTCGAATTGTGTGTCAGCAAAAGATGCTTGGGACCGTTTGCAAGAACATTGTGAAGGTTCTGAGAGTGTTCGTAGAACTAAGCATAGAATGTTAGGTACAAGATTTGAAAATCTTAAAATGAAAGAAGGTGAGGATATATCTTCGTATAGTGAAAGGATCACTGAGATTTCTATTGAATCACATTCATTGGGTGAACCTATCTCTAATAGAAGATTAGTCCATAAGGTTTTAAGAAACGTACCAAAACATTTTGATGCAAAAATTTATGCTATTGAAGAATCCAAAAACACTGATCTTATAAGTCTTAATGAATTGATTAGTATTTTAAAAACTTATGAGATGAATTTTGAGCAAAGAGATGAAGTTAATTATGATAAAAAGGTTGTTGATTTGAAAAATGATGCTTCTAGTTCTAAAAACATTTCTTTTGTTACTGAAGTTGATTCGGATGATGAATGTTCTGAAATATGTTCCAACACTTCCGACAACATTTCCTTATTAACCAAGCAGTTCAATTCATTTTTGAAAAATAGAGCTAATAGGTTAAAAGCAAATGTTCAGAATAGGAATCAAGGTACTTCTACTCCTAAAATGTTTGAAAAGAAAGAAAGATTTGATATATCAAAACAGTTTAATAGGAGTAATAAACCTAACTTCGATCCCGAGTATAGAAAGAATGTTAGGTGTGATGCATGTACTGGATATGGTCATTATGCTAATGAATGTGCTAAAACCTTGATTAGAAAGAAATTGAATTTTAATACTACCTTGAGTGATGATTCTGATAATGAACCTGACTTTGAGAAAAATGATGAATTTGCTTTCTATGATGATTTACTGGATGATTTTGAGTCTGATGTTAAAACAAATGTGCCAACATTTGTGACTACATCAAACAAAATCAGTCCAGATGAAAGTTGTCTAATGAGTTCTTTTTCAGAGATGAATATTTCAGGTGAAGAACAGGTTGATATTCAACAAATCATCAAAGAGAATGATGACTTAAAGCATTCAGTTGCAAAATTGGAAGTATTGATTACTAAAAAGGATCTAGAAATATGCAACTTGAAAAAACAACTAGAAAGCACAACCTTAAGCTTCAAAAAGTTTACCAAAGGTGCAGAAAAATTACAAGATGCATTGATAACTTCGAATGTAGGTAAAGAAGGTATTGTGTATGATTCTAACTCTACAAAAATCGTGCAAAATGATATGCCCATAAAATTTGTTAAGACAAGAGATAGTAAATCTGTTACTTCTCATCCTAGAGATTTTGTATGTCATTTTTGTCATGAGAAGGGTCATATTCGTCCTTACTGTTTTTAATACAAGGAATCTAAAATGTTGTAATATGTTGCCTGGTAAAACACAACATATTCAACAACATGATCATGAAAAAGTCAGTGAGTCTGATATGAAATGTAATGTTGTTTATACCTACTTAAAAGCATGCATTCCTGGTCTATGGTCTTTTGATAGTGGATGTTCTAGACATATGACTGGTGATATTAAATTTCTTACAAATTATAAAATGCATGATGATGGAAATGTTACCTATGGAGATGGTTCAAAAGGAAAAATAATTGGTAAAGGTACCTTGAATGTTCATGGTTTTCCAAAGTTAACCAATGTGTTGCATGTTGATGGTTTACGTGCTAATTTGATTAGTATAAGTCAATTATGTGATGATGATTTGCATGTTAAATTTGATAAAATTCATGCTATGTGCTCAATAATGATGATGAGTGTCTTATGATTGGTAATAGGTCTGTAGACAATTGTTATTTGATTGAATCGAATGAAACGTGCAATAGTGTGAAATTAGATGAAAATACTCTTTGGCATCAAAAACTTGGTCATGCTAATTATAGATGCATTCATGATTTGATTAGACTTGATGCTGTTAAAGGTCTCCCTTCTTTAAAGTTAGACAAAACCAAGGTTTGTGAAGCATGTCAAAAGGGTAAGCAAATCAAAGTGTCACATAAAATGTTGGCACACTGTTCGACAACACATTGTTTTGAACTTTTACATATGGACTTGATGGGTCCTATGGAAACTGAGAGTATTGGTGGGAAAAAGTATTCTTTTGTTATTATTGACGATTACTCTAGATACACTTTGGTAGAATTTTTAAAAGACAAATCAGAAACTTTTAATGCTTTTAAAATTCTTTATAAAAGATTCAAGACTGTTTTCAATACTAAAGTAAAGAGAATTAGGTCTGATCATGGTAGGGAATTTCAAAATGCTTTGTTTACTGAATTTTGTGAAAATAAGGGTATCATGCAAGAGTTTTCTTCACCAAAAACCCCCACAACAAAATGGAATTGCGGAAAGAAAGAATAGGACTTTGCAAGAAATGGCTAGGGTTTTGCTTTTATCAAAACATTTATCTAAAAAGTTTTGGGCTGAAGCTTTAAATACTTCTTGTCATATTACTAATAGAGTCTATCTTAGAACTAATTACAAAATAACCCCATATGAGATCCTTAACAATAAGAAACCAAATGTGAAGTATTTTCATGTTTTTGGTTTTGTTTGCTACATTTTGAATGATAGGGATCAATTGCATAAGTTTGATTCAAAAAGTGATAAAGGGTTCTTCTTAGGCTATTCTAGAAATAGTAAAGCCTATAGAATCTACAATTTGAAAACTGACACTGTGCAAGAATCAGTTAATGTTGTGTTTGATGATGATTCTAGTCTTGCAGGAACAAATTTTGAAGAGGATATTACTGATTTGGTTGAAATTTCAAAACCTATAGATTCTGACCAAAATAGAAATGTTGCTCAAAATGCGCCAACATCTGAGACAACATCAACTAAAAAGTCAGAACCTATAGAGTATCTAAATATTTTTGATAAAACTCCGTCTTCACGCATACTGAAAAATCATCCATCAAATCAAATCATTGGAGAACAATACTCTGGAATTCAAACAAGAGGTAAGATGAGCGTAAGTAATGTGGTAAGATCCATATGCATGTCTTCTAAATGCAATCTTGTGAATCATGAATGTTACCATTCTTTAGTTAAGCCTAAAAATGTTGATGAAGTATTAAAAGATGAGAATTGGGTAAATGCCATGCATGAGGAATTAAATCAATTTGAGCGTAATGAAGTATGGACTTTAGTTCCTAGACCCGAAAATGTTAATGTGATTGGAACTAAATGGATATACAAGAATAAAACTGATGAATCTGGCAATATTGTTAGGAATAAGGCTAGATTAGTTGCTCAAGGCTATACTCAAGTTGAGGGAATTGACTTTGATGAAACATTTGCACCCGTAGCTAGAATTGAGTCTATAAGACTATTACTTGCAATTGCATGTTTCATTAATATTAAATTGCGTCAAATGGATGTTAAAGCTGCTTTCTTAAATGGCATTTTAAATGAAGAAGCATATGTTGAGCAACCTAAAGGATTTGAAAATCCAGATTTTCCTAACCATGTTTTTAAATTGCAAAAGACTTTATATGGTCTTAAACAAGCTCCTAGAGCTTGGTATGGTAGGTTAACTGATTTTCTTATTCAAATTGGTTTTGTAAGAGGAGAAGCTGATAAAACTTTATTCATGAAGCATATTAATTCTAAAATTTTGATTGCACAAATATATGTTGATGACATTGTTTTTGGTTCTACATGTGATTATATGTTGAAAGACTTTGTGCATGAAATGACATCAACATTTGAAATGTCCATGGTTGGTGATTTGAATTACTTTCTAGGTCTTCAAATCAAACAACTTAAAGATGGAATTTTCTTTTCACAAAGTAAATATGCAAAGAATTTGATTAAAAGATTTGGTTTAGAAAGTGCTAAACACATGAAAACTCCTATTGGATCATCTAAAAAATTGTCTAAAGATAATATTGGCAAAAATGTTGACCCAACATTATATAGATCGATGATAGGAAGTCTTTTATACCTAACTGCTAGTAGACCAGACATTATGTTCAGTGTATGTTTATGTTCAAGATACCAAGCTGATCCAAAAGAGTCACATTTAAATGCCGTCAAAAGGATTATCAAATATGTTGCCGGCACATGTGATCTTGGTATTTGGTATAGCAAAGATACTAACAATTCCTTGCTAGGTTATAGTGATGCTGATTGGGCAGGTGATAGTGATGATAGAAAGAGCACGAGTTGAGGTTGTTTCTTCATGGGAAACAACTTAATCTCTTGGCATAGCAAGAAGCAAAATTGTGTTTCTCTATCCACGGCCGAGTCAGAATATATTGCAACAAGGAGTTGTTGTACTCAATTACTTTGGTTAAGAAAAATGTTTGATGATTATAGTTTAAATTGTGAAATGCTCACTGTTATGTGTGATAACACTAGTCCAATTAATATTTCAAAAAATCATGTGCAACATTCATTAACTAAGCTTATTAGTATAAGGCATCATTTTATTTGAGATCTTGTAGAGAAAGAAATTGTGAAGTTAGAATATATTTCTACTGAAAAACAACTTGCGGACATTTTTACAAAAGCCCTTGATGACCAAAGATTTTCAGCTCTTAAGAAATCTCTTGGTCTATGCACTATTAATTAAATTCATGACGAGTGTTGTAGCAAATGGTGACAGCATTTGTGACAACATTTTTTAGTTCTCATAATTTTGACTAAGTATTTTTATATTTCAGTTACTTTATAACTTGATTAGATGTGTTATTATTTTCGAGCATACATGTTGGAACATTTGAAAGTCCTGGACACACATCTCTTAAATGCCGTTAAAAAAAATATTTACTAAAAGATGCTAAATCACTGAGTAAATATGGGACACGGAGCTCGCGACTACGATGCTCTCTTTTAAAAGGTGATGAAAATTGCATCAATTTGTTCATAATCCATTGAGTAACTATGGGACACGGAGTTGACTACTACGATGCTCTCTTTTGAAAAGATGGATCAATATGAACTAAAATAGTGTTTTGTAAAAAAAAAATTTGGGGCAACACTAATGAAGCAAATTCATGTAAAATCCATGTTGAGATGTGTGTGTGCCGACATATTTGACAACATTTGTTAGGGCACGAAAATTTGACTAAGTCTTTGATAGTTATTTATTTTCTGAATTTTAATTTTATTAAATCTTAATTGTGTGAATTAATTCTCTGAATTTATTTAATTAATTATGTGTAGTGTAATGGGTAGTTATTTAATTTTATTTCCTAAACTTCCCACTTCCTTATTTTTCGAAATGATGGGTGGTGTTTTACACCACCACATCACAATTATGGGTAGTGCTCTTCAAGCTGAAAAATTTCGAAAATAATTTCCAATTCATAACTCTATAAATTAGATCTCATTTTACATATCATTTTTGCCTTATATCAAATATTGCCTTAGTTAATTCACGTGTTTGCATTAGATTGGAAAAATGTATTATTTGTTCTTATGTGTTGTATCACTTCTTCTTCCTCATTTCATTTAAGTTTGAATTATTTTGTTTTGATTATTTTAATATTATTTCTCTTTCTTCTCTGATTTGATTAGATGGCGTCTCAAGACTCTGCTTCTTCACTTTCCTCTCAGTCGAAATCAAATCCAAAAACCCAAGAAAACCCTCTGAAACTCCTTGCTTCCATGGCTACCTCACCTAAAACCCAGAATACTACCGAAAATGCTCAGGCATCGGCACCAACATCGCCGTCGATTACTATCGGCTCGATGGAAGTTCCGATTCCTGCTGTCCCTCAAACTCTTACCTTCACAAATCCTCTCTCAATCCAAGCCGAAATGGCTCCTTCTTCTTCCATAACTCCTATTGCTGCTGAATCGTCCAAACCCACACAAAAAGAATTTGAAACTTGTCCGATTGAAATCAAACTTCCAGTGGATGCGACAATGGATGACATGGTTGCTGCATACAATCAGCTCTGCCTTCAAACGACTACCCCTGTAATCGTTGTGGGGGAGAGTGTGATTGACTTAGAACCAGTGAAAAGAATGGCGCACCCAGAAGACTATGTCGATGAACGATCTACAGAGGAAGAAGCAGACTCGGACATTGGGTCCAGCAACTCTAAAGGCTCCAGCGAATCTTTGCAACTGGGAGAACGGCTCCAAGAAGTTCAAAGTCGTGACCGTGGAATAACGACAGTTCTTAGAGGTAAACGAAGGGTTTTCTACAGGACAATTGGGAAAAGAGTTAACTATTCTGAGAAGAGGAGAAAAGTGCTTGAGGATGTGATTGCTTCTAACCCCATCAAAGTTTTTGGCCCGAATGAAGAACAAGAGGATTCCCCTGCTCCAACTGGAAACAAAGAAAGCTCAGAAGAGACTGATTCCAGCATGAACATTCCTTTGAATCAGTACATAGCACAGAAAAGATCATCAAGTAAAGAGAAAGGGAAAGAAAAGGTTGTCCTGCACGATGTTCCCGTAAATGCTGCTGAAGATGTTGCCTCTCCTATGGCAACATCAGGGTTTGATAGATCAGAAGATGATGAGGAACATTCTGAACAACACTCAGATTCATCTTATCAAGATGAAGAGGTTCAGGTACATTCTAACTCTGGTAATGATGATGATGATGCTAGGTCTGATAAGGATGAGGAGTATCATAATGTTGAAAGCAAGAGATTTAAGGAGATTAGGTCTAGGTTATTGATTACTGAGAAGTTGATCAAAGTTTCTGATTTTGAAAAACTTGGGATGGTCAGATACTTGGAAGATAGAATGTTGTTATACTCTGTGACATGTGCTAAACCATATTTTGTTGAGTGGATTTATGAGTTTTATACTAACTTGCATGCACATACTAGAAGGGAAAACTCTAAGTTCTGGCACTACTTGGTTTAGGAATGTGAGAATAATGTTGAATCCTAGAGTGATTAATGGTGTTCTGAAATCTGGAAATTGTGTTGAACCTGTAATTGAAGATATGAATGGTGTGATTTCTGTCCTGACTGGTGGTTTGGTATCTACTTGGGTGAATAGGCTTAGTGCTTCCAAGCTGACAAGTTTGTTCTCTATCCTGCATAAGTTGGTTGTTTATAATTGGTTGTCTTCAACTAATACTACAATTTTGAAAAAGGAACAAGCTGTCCTTTTGTACAAAATTCATATTAAACAGTTTGATGGGCAAACAATATTCAGAAATATGCTGAGCTATACTGGTCCTATCTCTGGGAAAGGGTTGCTACCCTACCCATGTTTGATCTCATTGTTGCTAGAAGATAAAGAATTTGTTAGGCCAACAAATGAAACAATCAGCAGTTTTCAAGCCAGCTTCAGAATCTCTCACGCCTTGCTCAGTGGACCAAGGGTGATTGATGTTCCTTTGCCCGGTGTGAATCCAGCCAACACTGATCAGAACCAACCTTCTGCCTCACATGCTGCTGAATGTGTTGGCAACATTAATGCCAACATGTCACATGGAGGATCCATTCTTTCTGTCCAACTAACTCCCTCTTATATTCTTGATCAAATTTCCTCTTTGCAGACCACAATTGATAATTTTCTGGAAAATGTGGAGGATTTGAAAATTAGAAAAGCATTTTGGGAGAATCTCCTTTCCACTCCAACAAGGGGAGTAGCTCCTGATGTTGATGCACGCACAAATTCTGGGGGAGTGCAGTTACAGGACATGGAGGTTGATGTAGATCCAGAAGAACCAGGAAATGAAGTTGTTGCTGAAAATGTTGTTCAAGATGATGCCAACATATTAAGGCAGGCAGTTGCAGACACTGTTGTTGAGGTGGTTGCTGGTGAGGTTGGGGTCACACAACCTATTCCTGATGATGTCCTGAATCCAGATGCAGTTGAACATCAAGATAATGTTCAAAGTTGAGCTTGTATGATGATGATGTTCGAAGTATGGGGGAGTTTGTGCATGTCCTTGTTGTTGCAGTTGTTCCTTTACTTCATTTGAATTTTCTTTATTATGCTGAGACTTTTTTTTTTTAAAGTTGTTATATTGTTGATAGCCTAAAAACAATTCTTAGATTAGGCTATTCTTTTTCATGTTTTGCTAGGTCAAAAGCATTGTTTGTATGTTTTATGAACCTTCTCTTTTTAGTTTTTAATTTATATGCTCTGATTTGTGCTTTGGTTTATGGTTATCCTTTTGGTCTATAAGCACCTTATGTTGTGCTTATGTCCGAAAAACTTGTTTTGGTTGATAGTTAATCTTTTAGTCCATAAGCATCTTATGTTGTGCTTTATGTCCACAAAATTATCTTTTTACTTGCTTTATTTTATTTGGTTCGAATAAAAATTTTCATCACTTCGTTTGATAAAAATTTTATCATTTCGTCTACATAACTCTGATCAATTTTAATCAAATTTATTTGATTATGATCAACATCAGTGTGTTGTAGTAGAAAGGCCAAATTGGGGGAGATTGTTGATATTGACAAAAAATGTTATTCAATGTATTGCCATCATTTTTAGACAACATCAGAATTCGCCCTTTCTACTAACTTTCCTAATGATTTTTCCATGTTATGTTATTTGTCTAGGCATGGCAGTTGAAGACGTGAAGATCCCAGAAGGTTCTAGAACGTCAGGCGGTTCCATTGCTTGAGTAGAGAGATATCCACTAACTTGGAAGTTATCATTATGGGCGGTTATTTTGAAGCCCACTACTTGGCTTCATCATGGAGTGGAGAGCTCATTATTCACGTCTATAAATAGAGCACCACTTCATCATTTCAAAGTATGACCAAAACGTATAATTCAGAGTTGAAAGGATCATGTGTCATTCACTAGATTCTAGGTTATACACGGTTCATCAGAATGTTAGGAACATTAGTCTCGGCATTGTTCACAACATTCATTGTTTGATCTAACAATCCATTCGGCTGAATGTAGATGTGTTAGGTTTTGTTTAGGTCTATTCTTATAGGTCTTGTTTAGGTCCTTGTGTGATCTTGTGTAGGTCTTACGCGGCCTTGAATTTTGGTTTCTTATGTAAACCTTTTATTTGTGTCACTACAAGTTATAGTGAAGTTTCTCTGCTAGTGAGGCAGCATAGTCTATACATTTTGTATAGCCTATGAAAATTTTGATATCCCTTTGCAAAAGTGTGTGTTTAAGTCTTCCGCTGTGTAGTGTTGTCATTTATGTTGTCGACATTTTCAACAACACTTCTCTAAAACTTTTTCAATCACACGCACCAGCACTCTCAAGTGGCATCAGAGCCACAAACTAGACACATTTAGTTTAAGATCCTCTGTTCTGAGTGTAGCAAGCAGTGTTGATTGCTTCAGCCCAGTACTTCTTGGGCAGTGCTGACTCAGCCAACATGGTCCGGGCAGCTTCCTTGAGGGTCCGGTTCCTTCTCTCAGCTACCCCATTCTGCTGAGGGGTCCTGGCTGCAGAAGTCTCATGAGCAATACCAAGGTCAGTATAAAAATCAGTTATAATTGAGTTAATAAACTCAGTTCCCCGATCTGATCTGATCCTAACGATGCTCTGACCCGGTTCAGTACTCATTTTCTTGAGTAACTCCGGAAGCTTGACTTGAGTCTCCTTCTTGTTCAGCATGAAAATAACCCATGTGTACCTGGAATAAACATCAACAACAACAAGGGTATATTTCCTACCATTCATACTGACAGGAGTAATCGGACCAAAGAGATCCATGTGCAGGAGCTGAAGCACTCTGTCAATTGAGAAGGCATCCTTCTCCTTGAATGAAGCTTTGGTTTGCTTGCCTTCCTGACATGCTCCGCACACGTGGTCTTTGCTAAAAACTTCATTAGGTAGACCCTCTACAAGAGAAAGTCGAGAGATTTTGTTAATAATCTTAAAGTTTAAGTGACTCAGGCGTTTATGCCCGAGCCAACTGAGCTCAGAAGAGCTCTTAGCGACCAAACAAGTTTCAGGAGAGCTGCTCTTAAAGTCAGTAAAATAAACGTTGCCTCTCCTGACACCTGTTATCAGAACCTGCAGTGTAGATTCGTCCTTCACAAGACATATGTTAAATATAAACTCTACACTATATCCACGGTCACAAAACTGACTGACTGGAAGCAGGTTATGCCTAAGACCCTCAACATAGGATACATTAAGCACTTTAACAGAACCAACAACAAGGGTACCGAATCCTCTGGTGAAACCCTTAGAGTTATCACCCAAGGTTACCGGCGGGCCTTCCTGAGCTACATAGTCCAGAAGAAGATCACGAAATCCGGTCATGTGCCTGGAACACCCTGAGTCCAAGTACAAGTCCTTCATCAGATCCTCCTTCCTCTTCTTGTAGCCCGCAGCTACCTGAAAAGAATCAGGCCTCAGGTACCCATCTAGTATTGGGTCCTACAGTGTCAGCCATACCCTTTGGGATCCAGATTTGTTTAACAATTCTGATGGCATCAGAAGTGTAAACCTGTCTCCCTGAAAAATCAACATATACTGTCCTCTTCTTCCTTTGTGCCAGGGAAGTTGAGGGTGTATGTGTGCCAGCCTGAGTCTCAGGAGTCCTGGATTAATTCCTGGGGGCGGGCCTCCTGTTTCTCCTAGGCCTGGGTGCGTTGGGCTGAGGTCTGTCCTGAGAAGGAGCAGCTCGGGCCTGACCTCTAGGCACTTGAGGTCTGGCCTGAGTGTTATCGGAGTCAGGTCTCCGTTGCCTTTCAGGGGCCATTTGGTTTATCCTTCTTCTCTGAGGATTAGGACGCTCCTGATGGGCTCTGTGCCCTGTCTGAGGCTTCTGGACCTCAGTAGTCCTCGGCCTTGCCTGAGGTTCCCTTCGACCTGAGTTCCTTCTACCCTGAACACTTTGAGACTGAGCCTGAGAAGTGCTTGGGGCAGAATTCCTTCGGGCCTGAGAATTCCTAGGCTGAGCCTTGGAGTTTCCTTGGTCCTTCTTCCACGGCTCTGGATGAGAAGCCTGGGCCTTTCCCTTAGGTTTTAACCTAGATTCCTCAGTCCTTTGCCTGACAGGTTCAGGCACTTTCTCCTTCCCTTTGCCTTTATCCTGACGAGCAACACTGGAGCCCTTGTCGTCAGTTTCGGCAGGGACAAACTTTTCTGAGAGTTGCTCCCTGAAGCACCTCTCTTCTTCTTGCCCTTTTGGTCTTTAGAGGCATTATAACCTAACCCAGCTTTAGCACCATCGGTCAGCTGAGAGAAACTTGTTAACTCATCAACCACTTGGGAAGATGTGTGTAACTTCTTCAGCTTTTCCTCAAGATGCCCATTCTTTTCTTTCAGGGCATCAAGTTTAGTGGTGTACTGAAGCACCAGTTTCTGATGAGCATTCTCTTTTGAGATCAGCTCAAGATCCCAAGCAGTTTGCTCAGCTATAAGGCGAGCTTGCCACTCAGTTTCGAACTTTACTCTCAGAGCAATTAGCTCAATCATCTTTTTTTCCTGAGCGAGGAACAAATCAGTGTCACAAGTCTCAATCAGTGAGCTGATTTCACCTTTCAGTCTTTCAACCTCCATTGGAATCTCATCATGCCTTTTCAGGGCGTGAGGCAACTCTTTCTGAAGGTTTGCTAACCTCAAGGCTTCCTCAGCATCTTTT
>JAPKLY010001648.1:4150-38623 GCA_026898435.1 Prunella vulgaris
GACCGGACATTATCAGTATGATTGTCCGGAGCTCAGTGCTCGTAAGCAAGAGGATCGGAGAGCCAAGAGAGAGCTCAGGGCATCAGACCGGAGAGCATTTCTTGCTGAGGATTCCTCAGATTCAGATGGCCCAGGACGCCGGTCCCCTGAACTCTTCTCCGATGAGGAGTATGATGACCTTTGCCTGATGGCAGATGATGAGGTATGTTCTTCTGCCTCTTCTCCTGATCACGCACCTGAGCTTAGCTCAGATTCAGCAGGAGAACTCGACCTTCAGCTCGCCCTAGAGCAATTGATGGTTGACTTCTCAAGGCTGTAGGAGACTCATACTCACACAGTGGATGTGAATGCGCAACTGAGTCTCTCAGAGTAAGAGATACTGAGGAAGCCCTCAGATTAGTACATCTTCAGGAAGAGCTGCTTCTTGCTCGGAACAAGCATGATGAAGCTCCACTGGAGGTAGAAAACTGAAGGGTGTAATCAGCTTGCTGATTGAGACTCGTGATACTGATTTGTTCCTTGCTCAGGAACAACTGATGATTGAGGGAATTGCTCTTAGAGTGATGTTCAAAACTGAGTGGCAAGCTCGCCTTTGTGCTGAGCAAACTACTTGGGATCTTGAGCTGATCTCAAAAGAGAAAGCTCATGAAGAGTTGGTGCTTCAGTACACCACTGAAATTGAGGCCCTGAAAGAAACAAATGGGCATCTTGAGGTTAAGCTGAAGAACTTATACACATCTACCCAAGTGGTCGATGAGTTAACAAGTTTCTCTCAGCTGACTGATGGTGCTAAAGCTGGGTTGGGCTATGATGCCTCAAAGGACCCAAAGGGCAAGAGGAAGAGAGGTGCTTCAGGGAGAAACTCTCAGAAGGAGTTTGTCCCTGCCCTAACTGATGACAAGAGCTCAAGTGTTGCTCGTCAGGACAAAGGCAAAGGGAAGGAGAAAATGCCCGCTGAACATGTCAGGCAAAGGACTGAGGAACCAAGGCCAAAACCTAAGGGAAAGGCCAAGGCTCCTCATCCTGAGTCAAGGAAGATAGATCAAGGGAACTCCAAGGCTCAGCCTAGGAATCCTCAATCTGGGAAGAACTCTGCACCTAGCACTTCTCAGGCCCAGCCTAGAAATGCTCAGGGCGGAAGGAACTCAGGACAGAGGAGGCCTCAGGCAAGGCCGAGGACTACTGAGGTCCAGACTCCTCAGGCAGGGCACAGAGCCCATCAGGTGCGTCCCAATCCTCAAAGGAGAAGGACAAACCAGGTGGTCTCTGAAAGGCAACGGAGACCTGACTCCGGTAACACTCAGGCCAGACCTCAAGTGCCAAGAGGTCAGGCCCGAGCTGCTCCTTCTCGGGATCAAACTCAGCCCAATACACCAAGGCCAAGGAGGAATAGGAGGCCCACCCCCAGGAATCAATATAAGGCTCCTGAACCTCAGGCTGACACCCATACACCCTCAACTTGGCACAAAGGAAGAAGACTATGTATGTTGATGTTTCAGGGAGACAAGTTTACACTTCTGATGCTATCAGAATTGTTAAACAAATCTGGATCCCGAAGGGTTTGGCTGACTCAGTAGGACCCAAAACGAGATTGGTACCTGAGGCCTAATTTTTTTCAGGTCGCTGCAGGCTACAAGAAAAGAAAGGAGGATCTGATGAAGGACTGGTACTTGGACTCAGGATGTTCCAGGCACATGACCGGATTTCGTGATCTCCTTCAGGATTATGTAGCTCAAGAAGGCCCGCAGGTAACCTTTGGTGATAACTCTAAAGGTTTCACCAGAGGATTCGGAACCCTTGTTATTGGCTCTGTCCGTGTATTGAATGTATCATATGTTGAGGGACAGAGACATAACTTACTCTCAGTCAGTCAGTTTTGTGACCGAGGATATAGTGTAGAATTTACATCTAACATGTGTCTTGTGAAGAACAAATCTACATTACAGGTTCTGATTACAGGTGTCAGGAGAGGCAATGTATATTTTGCTGACTTCAAGAGCAGCTCTCCTGAAACTTGTTTGGTCGCTAAGAGCTCCTCTGAGCTCAGTTGGCTTTGGCATAAACGCCTGAGTCACTTAAACTTCAAGATTATTAACAAAATTTCTAGACTTTCTCTTGTAGATGGTCTACCTAATGAAGTTTTTAGCAAAGACCACGTGTGCGGAGCATGTCAAGAAGGCAAGCAAACCAAAGCCTCATTCAAAGTGAAAGAAGCCTTCTCAACTGACAGAGTGCTTCAGCTCCTGCACATGGATCTCTTTGGTCCAGTTACTCCTGTCAGCATAAATGGTAGGAAATATACCCTTGTTGTTGTTGATGATTATTCCAAGTACACATGGGTTATTTTCTTGCTGAACAAAAAGGAGACTCAGGTCAAGCTTCCAGAGTTACTCAAGCAATTGAGTACTGAACAGGGTCAGAGCATAGTCAGGATTCGATTAGATCGAGGAACTGAGTTTGTAAACTCTATTATAACTGACTTTTGTACTAACCAGGGTATAGCTCATGAGACTTCTGCAGCCAGGACCCCTCAGCAGAATGGGGTAGCTGAAAGAAGAAATCAGACCCTGAAGGAAGCTGCCAGGACCATGTTGGCTGAGTCAGGATTGCCCAAGAAGTACTGGGCTGAAGCAATCAACACTGCTTGCTACACTCAGAACCGATCTACGCTGAACAAACAACATGCTCAGACACCTTACGAAACTTGGAACAAGAGGAAGCCTCACATCTCTAATTTCCATATTTTTGGGTTTAAGTGTTTCATCCTGAACAATGGGAAAGACCAGCTGAAAGCCTTTGATAGCAAATCTGATGAGGGAGTTTTCTTAGAATACTCCTCAGTCAGTAAAGCCTTCAGGGTGTATAACTGTCGGACCCTTTGTGTGGAGGAAACACCTCATGTTGTGTTTGATGAGACTACATCAGTGCATAGAAAATAGGTTCCGAGTCCTGACACTGAGGGGGTTACCAAGAGAATAATAATACTGAGTCTGAAAAATCCTGAATTCAAGAACAAGGTTGTCAGTGCTCCCGAAGGATGGGATTATGATGATGAAGATCAGGATGGACCTCAGGTCAACCCTCAGCAAGCCCCAGCCTCGGAAGATGTTGAGTCTCAGACGGAGGGACAGACTCAACATGAGGTACGTACTGTCGGTGATGATGCTTCTGCACCTGAGACAGTTACTGAGTCCAACACTGTAGAGGGAAACAATGTCCTTGATATTGGCCAACCCTCAGGAAATGACTCAGTATCCCCTGTTCTTTCTCGTTCCTATTCTTTGCCTATTATTATCGAGACTAACATTTCAGGATCAGGCGAGGGAACGTCAGCAGCTCCCAGTGCTCCCATCAGCAGGAGGCGGTGGCTAGATGATCACTCATTGGCTGATATCATTGGTGATATCAATGAGGGGGTCAGGACTAGGTTGTCCTTTGGTGAGAGCGCTATGTTTTGCTGCTTCCTGAGTGATCAGGAACCTAAGAGCATAGAAGAAGCTCTTGCTGATCCCAACTGGATCCTAGCCATGCAGGATGAGCTCAATCAGTTTGAGCGGAATCAGGTTTGGGAGTTAGTTGAGAGACCTAGGCGTCAATATGACATTGGCACCAAATGGGTCTTTAAAAACAAGAGGGATGAGACGAATGTTGTAGTCAGGAATAAGGTCAGACTAGTGGCAAAGGGTTACTCTCAGGCCGAAAGAATCGACTATGATGAGACCTTTGCTCCGGTCGCAAGGTTGGAAGCAATCAGGTTATTTCTGGCATATGCAACATTCAAGAAATTCAAAGTGTATCAGATGGATGTAAAGAGTGCTTTTCTGAATGGTGTACTAAACGAGGAGGTCTATGTGGAACAACCTCCAGGTTTCGAAGTTGGAAATAAGGTATATCACCTGAAGAAAGCTCTTTATGGCTTGAAGTAAGCTCCGAGAGCTTGGTATGATACATTATCCCAATTCCTGATAGACCACGGGTTCGTGAAAGGAACAGTGGACATGACCCTCTTCCGGATATCCGAAGGGGAGGACATTCTCTTGGTTCAGATTTATGTGGATGACATAATTTTTGGATCTCCTAATCTGAAGCTTTGTGGGAAATTCTCCAAGCTGATGACTGGGAAATTTGAGATGTCAATGATGGGAGAAATGAATTTCTTTCTGGGTCTCCAAGTCAGGCAAACTGACTCCGGAATCTTCATAAATCAGTCCAAATATGCGAGGGATTTGATTCAGAAATTCAGAGTTCAGACCAGCAAAGTCTCACGTATTCCCATGAACACAAATGAGAAGCTGGACCCTGACAAAGAAGGAGTCTCAGTAAATCAGACTGAATATAGGGCACTGATAGGATCCTTATTGTATCTGACTGCTAGTCGTCCTGACATCATTTATGCAGTTGGAGTTTATGCAAGGTATCAGTCTGATCCAAAGAAGAGTCATCTAGAGAGTGCCAAAAAGATACTGAAATACCTGAGAGGTACAGTAAATCTAGGACTTTGGTATCCCTCTCATGACAACCTAGAACTGACTGGCTATTCAGATGCAGATTATGGAGGTTGTAGGCTTGATAGGAAATCAACTACATGCACATGTCAGTTTCTAGGGAGTAAGCTGATCTCTTGGTTTTCTAAGAAGCAAACCAGTGTTGCAACGTCTACTACTGAGGCTGAGTATATGACGGCAGGCAGTTGTTGTTCTCAGATCCTTTGGCTGAAACAGCAACTGAGAGACTACCAAGTTGAGGCCACTGAAGTTCCAATTTATTGTGACAATAATAGTGTCATTGCCATATCCCAAAACCCAGTCTTACACACAAGGTGTAAGCATGTAGACATCAGACATCACTTTATCAGAGATCATGTTGAGAAAAAAGACATCAGGATGGAGAGAGTCCCTACTGATAAGCAGGGAGCTGACATACTGACTAAGGCTTTGCCTGAAACCAGATTTGTTGAGCTATCAGTAGAATTAGGACTCCTTGACCCAGGCTTAGGAGATTCAATCTGAATCTCTGATCAGAATGCTCAAGGTCAGGGGGAATGACTAATATGGACTCAGGATGAAGGAATCTCAGAGAGATTGTGAATGGTTGTAGGGGGAACATTCAGTATGATAAGGATGATCAGTATAGACTGACTAAGATTCAGGACACTGAACTCAGGGCTTGTCATCCTGATAGGTCACAGATGGTATCAGTCAGAATACAAATCTGACTGACTGGTATGTTTCCTGATTTTCTTTTAGTCATCAGATCTTGCGTGCATCATCCTTGATACTGTTTGCTGTATTGTCAAATCAATTTAATTTGTCATTTAATCCCAGCCATTCATTTAATATTCGGTTATTATTTAATACAATTTATTTGAATTAAATACGGATATGCTCTGACGCGCATTTAATGCACAGTGGGCGGGAACAGTTTTCTATAAAGTTTTGACCCATTACTTTTGAAAATCTGAAGAGTCTCCATGCATCTTGCGCTTTAATCTTCACCTTTGAATCTCATAAGTCACTATTTTCTGAGCCATCCGATTAAAACTGAATTTTAGTATAAATAAGGAAAGTTTGTGCTATTGCAACCTTTATGCACCTAAATCTTTTCTTGATATATTTCTCTCTGTGAACCGACCTTCTTCATTCTTCATATTATTTCCATGGCTTCTCCTTCGGTGGATTCATTCTTTGGGAATCTATTTCACCTAAGGAATGAAATACACTGGGAACTTTTTGGAGACTTTACCTCCAATCATCCTGACATATTACCTATAAAGGAGGTTTTCGAAAATGCAGGTCTTCTGCGTTTTATCACTTCCAGACCCCAGAGATTCCATCCCAGACTTGTTGCTGCTTTCTATATCAAAATGGCACAGAACAAGGACTCCCAGGAGTGGGAAACATGCATTCCCCTGACCTCATGTGTGAAGGGGAAGGATGGTGAGGAAGAGATGACCAGGAGGTGGGTCACTCTCAACCTCAGACAGAAGATTAGAGAGGTTCTTAATCTTCCTCATTCTGGTCGAAGCCCTATTGATTATGGGTTTGGAACTGAGAAGGATTATCTCCAGTCCCTATGCGATGGTGATGTGGTCCTGAAATCAGGTCTGAACAAGTCAGTTCTGAGAACAGAGAATCGACACTTCTTCAATCTGACGAGTCAGGGAGTGATGGGGATTGCTGGAGGACTAGAGCAGATCTCACAGCCAAAACTGTATACGATGATGGCAATCTCTGACGCCTCAGTGCATAACTTTAACTGGGAGGATTACTTCGTCCAATTGCTGGTAGCTGAGACCAACAAAATCAAATATTCGCCGGAGGGTCAGGTAACATTTGAGGCCAAGATGCACTTTGGCACCAAGATTTCTCTGATCTTGGAGTCCCTGGATCTCAGTGATGTGGATCAGGCCCAATCACTCGAGATTCTAGCAAAAATCGATCTTTTCAAAGCCTATTCCGGTGATGCTGGCACCAAGAAACGACCAAGGACCCAGAAGAAGAAGGCTCAGGCTAGCACGACTGGAGGAGTCAAGACTCAGGCGAGCAAATCTTCTGGGATCCTTATAACGAAGCCAGCGGAGGACAAACCCAAGCCCTCAGGACCCAAGCAACAGAAACTGAAATTCTTATATCCGGGGTCAGGAGAGCGAGAGAAGAAGCTTATGGAAGAAATGATTCAGCACGCACATCCGGAGAGGGAATCAGCTCAGGCTGCACTTGAAATCGCCCCTATCTCTGCCATTCCGGATGTTGCACCCACTGATCCAAACCCACTGATTCTTAACATTGCTTCAACTTATCAGGGTATGGAGGCCCCCTCGGGTGAGGATCAGGGGGAACCTGTTCAGGAGGAAGGAGTTCAGAAGGAGGTGTCTGAAGGGGTTCATGCTGAAGCTCCGTGGCCATTCCCTGCGCCTGACGAGAACACATTGTCAGACTTTGAGATAGTGGCAAGGGGAACGGCTGCTGAGATGGTGGAGAGAAGGTTTCCTGACCTCTCAGATGCTCAGAAGGAAGCAGTTGTGCAGCTTCGCACCTTTGCTATGATTCGGAACGCCACCTGGCCTGAACTCAGTCAGCTCGGGGAGTCGAGAGGATGGGACAATATTGCTGAATCAGAGGCTGCCCTCTTTGATCATTTTGACGTTAACTCTCTACATCACCTGATCAAGATGGTAGACTTTATCAGAACTGTCCAACGCATTTATCCTGAGCCCGATCCTCAGAGAGTTGAGAAGGAGAAGTAAGTGGAGAAGGAAGTTGAGAAGGAGGTGATTGAGACTGCTGATAGTGCTCAGCAAGGTGGCACTGAAGGGGTCAGTGCACCGGCCGATGAAGCAATTCTGGGACCCGAAATTGCGGAGGCTTCAGGAGAGGGTCCACCAGGTCTGGTCCGAGTCAGAGGAAAATGGATCACCCCCGAGTCACTATATGTTCAGAACTCCTCACGAGCTCTTGCCAATCTTCACAGAAGGGTAATCCTCGTCGAGAGAAAAACTAGTAGGGTTGGTTCAAATTCTGAAGTGCTGAACAAGAAGATGAATAGACTAGATCGTGACCTGAATGATATGGAATCTGACATGAATGCTACCATTGATCTTCTTGGAGAAGTCAGAACTCAACACTCAGTAGATCTCACTGTTATCTCTGAGCAAGCACAAGGGGCCATTTAAAGCTGCAATCAAATGGTCTCTGATGCGCAAACTCAGCAGGAGAACAAGCTTTCCACTTTTCTTGATCAACAACTGCCTGAAAGAATTGATCAACTGGTTGATGAAAAGTTGGCCAAGTTGAAGGCTGAACTGAAGGATGAGCTGCTGAGTGAGATGTCTGCACAGGAGAAGGCTGAAATTGCCTTTGCCCTAGACAACAGAATGGAGAACTTCGAAGGTCGACTGAAGGCTGCACACAATTCAGTCATTGATAAGCTCAGTGTCGGCCTAAGAGGGATGGCAGGGCAGATTGGGCTACTGCAGGGCAAGCAGACTAAGATGGACAGTCAGTTCACGTTGTTGGCGGAGTCAGTAAATGAAGTTGTCAAGCGAATTAATGACGATGATGCCAAAAAAGGAGAAGAAGCAAACTGCTACTACTGGTAAAGCCAAGAAGAAGAACTTCCCCCCTGAACTGAAAGCGGCGGATAGAAAAAGGACAAGGTCCGTCGCTGCCATCGAAGCCGCTGAAGGTTCAGAGCCGAAGAGGTTGAGGCCCTCTAAGGATCTCGCTCTGGAACCTTTGTATAAGGAGATAGAGGAACAGATGAATCCGGGGTTGACCACTCAGGAAAAGATGGTGATGACTGAGGCGGATAAGATAGCGAAGATGAAGGAGATTTCGCTGCTCAGTCAGATCCAACGGCTAAAAGAGTCCAATGAGTACCTGACTTCGCAGGTTCAGAAGAAGAAAATTGTGCCTTCTGGATCTCGAACAAGGTCCCCCTCCTCTCCAGTTCGTAGAGGATTTCATTCCGATAGAGTTGTTGGAGGTATGGATTCTGATCCGGAATAGGTGGGCTTACCTATTCTATGTGGTGGGGTTATGGGACGATCAATCTGAAGAAAAAGATGTCATACTCCGTCACTGGATGGCACAGGGGCATCCGGATCTATGGGCTGAAATAATCAGACATGCTGACACAGAAGGTGTAGAGATTGCTCCTCCAGAATTCATTAAGTATCCTCCTCCACTCTTCAGGAACTCCAAGCAACTGGATCGGAAAGCAATATCAGAAGAAGTCGTCAGAGTAGGACGCGCTGCCGGGGCCGTTGGTGATCGGAACAGGATGAAGCAGGTCCTGAACCGAGTCTTAGAGATGTATGAAATTCCTCTAGCTGCTTGGAATAAGGATGAAGAATAAATCAGGAAATAGTTGTTCAGGAATTGTAATAGCTTCAGGATAATTGTAACTCTTATATCAATCAATGAAGTTATTTATTTTTCCTGAGTACAACTTCTTGTTGACTCCTGAATTTACTTTTCTGAATCCTTATCAAGAACTGTACTAACCCATTTCTTATTTTCATCTTATAGACTAAGTACCTAGTTTCTCAGGTGGTACTGAGTTGTTCTCACTGACTAAGTCAGTTAATTGTATAGATGAATAGGAATTTACTTAAGGGTTTAGGCATCATCAAAAAGGGGGAAATTGTTGGGACAATCTGAGTATTTTGATTAGATCCCAAAACCCCTGATTAATCTGCCTAAGTATAGTTGTTCAGGATCAAATAGTTCAGGATAGTTAGGTTAGGAATTCAGTACAGGAGGAACTTGCTGAAGACTGAAGAATATTGGAGTCGACCCAATTTACTGAAGTCTGAAGTGTAATCCATCCTGAAGGAGTCAGTCAGTCTTGCTGAAGATTGCCTGGTCTGAAGCTGAAGATCGAAGCCTGTTAATCCGTCCTGAAATCAATCCTGAAGTACCATTGGCTGATGTTTCTACTGAGTACACTAAGCATACTCAGGACAGATCTTAGTCAATGAAGAGTAAGTATAATCTATCAGGCTGTGCTGAATGCACTTAAGACCTGACTTAGGCCTTGGTTCCGTTTATCTGAACCATGTAAGTCCAAAGCAAAAAGGTTACACATACTGGGCTGAATAATCTATCAGGCTGTGCTGAATGCACATAAGACCTGACTCCAGCATTAGTTCAGATCACCTGAACCATGTAAGTACAAAGCAAAAATGTTATTTATGCTATGGGACAAGAGACAAAGAGAATGTCAGTAAGACTCCAATAAGACAAACATTCAGACTGAGTTATTAACAAGAGACTCAGAGTATTGAATGTACGAGGAAGGACAAATGTCTGAAAGTCAACAAGCCGTTAGAACGGAGAGCCAATGATCTTTCGACACGTATGTACAGAGTCTGCGCAGCATTTAATGCGGCATTTAATGCGTCTCAAAGTTGCAGGCGATGGGACAAACTTGCCAGAATAAGCATGGCGATTAGGTCAAACAGTATTTCTAGCCTGCAACCGCCCTAAAATAGGAAAGATTTGATCTGATCTCCTCCAACGGATCTATTTTGAATCTTGCCTATAAATATGGAGAGCCTTGCACCCTTTCAAGGCTAACGGGAAATTTCCAGGAGAAAACTCTCAAGAATCCAAGCTCTCAAAGCATACTATAAACAACACTCTGCAATTAAATTTCCCTAGTTTTGTAGTAGGATTCACTTTGTATTTGCTTAGATCGATAGCTCTAATATTTAGCATTATTTTGTATTGCTAGAGCTATCTCAGTTGGAAACCAGAATACCAAACCACTCAGGGTGTGAGATTGGTTGGTTAGAAGGACTGGGACTTGTAAAACGCCCAGGGGTCAGTTCCTAAGAGAGGAAGTTGGCTATTCGTGTCCCTTGGCACGTAAAAACCAAGTACCTATCCTCAGGGTTTTTAGGATAGCTTCCTGTTAAATCAGGTCGTGGACGTAGGAGTTGGTTATCTTCGAACCACGTTAAAAAGTCCCCTGTGTGCTGATTTACTATTCTGTTCAGGATCATAACTGTCATCATAATAAAGTGAACATTCTGCATTGTTTTTATCTTCAGGACTGAATCAATCATCCTGAATCTTAATACTGTGCACTCAGCCTTAACCACCAGTCTACTAAGCAAGTTCAGAGAAAATGTTTTCAGAAACTAAAACGAGTAGAACCTAAGGGCTCACTTTCTGCACCTACTCTAGCTCACTGAGATAGGAGTCCAACTGACCCGCTTCTTAGCAGTCAGTAGGTTTGTTATCTCTACTGAACTTCCGGGCACTTTACTCACACTCAGTTTATCTGACTCGTTACTGAATTGTCCCTGCTGTCCCTGTGGACCTTCAGCATACTGAGTAATTCAGGAAATCCTGACTGAGAGTGTAAGAGCATTTTTCTGAGTCTTTCAAAAAAATCTGACATCAGTGTATTCCCCCCCATACACTAATTGTACTCATTTTGGGACCAACAGGCCTAGTATCAGTTAATCTGATACTTGTAAGTCCTGAGACCCAAATGTTACACGTGCAAAATGGAAATCTGATAAAGCAAAAGGAATGTCAGAGTCTCCAACATATGACAAACATTTATGCTGAGTAAAGAATGAGAAACTCAATGTTATAAATGTACGAGGTTCAGTAAAGTCAATGCTGACAAACTAGTCGTTGGACTAACGACCAGTAAAAAGGCAACACGTATGTACGGAGACTGAAACACATTTAATGCTTATCAGAGGTACAGACGGCGGATCAGAAACTTTGCCATACTAGGTATGGTCCATGTCAGACAAGGACAACCAAAGACTGCACCTACCCTAAATAGGAAGGTTTGAAACGGATCAATTCCAACGGATCTATTTCAAACCTCCCTATAAATACACAGACCTTGCACCCATTCAAGGCTAACGGGAAATTTCCAAGAGAAACTCTCAAGATTCCGAGCGCTCAAAGTTCATTTGAAACAAAACTCTGAAACTTAAATTTCCCTAGTGTTGTTGTAGGAAGCTCCTCTGTATTCATTGCTTAGAGTATTGATCCCATCCTTAGCCTTGATTTGTTATAGGGATCAATACAAAATAGTTGGAAA
This sequence comes from Prunella vulgaris, assembly GCA_026898435.1. Classification (NCBI taxonomy): domain Eukaryota; kingdom Viridiplantae; phylum Streptophyta; class Magnoliopsida; order Lamiales; family Lamiaceae; genus Prunella; species Prunella vulgaris. The sequence goes on from JAPKLY010001648.1 coordinate 15,722, forward strand.
ATGTGTAAAACCAAACCCCTCAGTTTGTGAGTTGGTTGGTTTGTTTGTAAGGACTGGGACTTGTAAAACCACCCAGGGGCCAGTTCCTTAGAGAGGAAGTTGGCTACTCGTGTCCCTTGGCACGTAAAACCCAAGTACATATCCTCAGTGTTTTGAGGATAGCTTCCTGTTCAATCAGGTCTTGGACGTAGGAGTTGGTTTTCTCCGAACCACATTAAAAAGACCATTGTGTGCTGATTTACTATTTGTTCAGGATCATAATTGTCATACATATTAAACTTAGCATCCTTGCATTATTTTATAAAACCATCAGGACTGACTTGTCATCCTGATCAGTAAACTGTGCACCAGCCTTAACCACGTTTCCACTAAGCAAACTGATAAAGTTTTCAGAAGTAAAACGAGTAAACACTTAAGGGCTCACATTCTGCACTAAACTGAGCTTACTGAGATAGCTGTCCAACTGACGTGCTTCCGAGCTGTCAGTAGGTGGGTTATCTCTACTGAGCTTCTGAGAGCACAAATCTGACCTAGCCTATCTGGTTCAACACTGACCCGTCCTTGCTGCCCCTGAGGACCGTCAGTTTATAGAACACATCAGGATCTTCCTGATTAGGTTTTGAAAGAGCATTTTCCTGAGACTTTCGGGAAAATCTGAGTCAGTGTATTCCCCCCCCCATATACTGATTTATACTCGTTTCGGGACCAACAAGTGGTATCAGAGCAGTGGTTCAAAAGACCACTGACTTTGGTTACCAACAGTTTCAGAGGTGAAACTTTTGGTGGTCTACTGAATAGATCTGTTTCTGAAAACTTGCATACATGGCATCCGGTTCTAAGCGCCTTGAAGGCAGTCTTCCTGAATTCTCTATTGATAATAATGACTATTGGAAATTCAGGGTACTCGCATGTCTTTACTCCATCCATGATCAGATGCCATTGGTGATTGAGCAAGGTCCGATCAAATTCATGAGGAATCTTCAGACGACCTGGCCCGTTGCTAGCAATGTTCCTGTTCCAGCCACCGGAGATGAAGAAGTGGAGAGGTCCGTGCTTAATCCTGATCAGATTAAGCAAATCGGACTGGATAATGTTGCTAAGAACATTATACTCCATACTGTTTCTTACGAGAATTCGGTTAGGCTCATGTACCTGAGGACTGTAAAGAAGATCTGGGATGCTTTGAGGGAGATGAGTGAGGGATCAGAGAAGATCAAGGAGAACAAGAGAGATCTTGCAATGAGGAAGTTTGAGGCCTTCCGGATGTTAGAGAGAGAGTCCATCGATCAGATGGAAGCTCGATTCATTAAGATGATGAACGAGCTAGCAACCCTTGGGAAGGAGTTTCTCAAGAGGGAGGTATCTTCTAAAATCCTGAACTGTCTCCCTGAATGATGGGACACATGAGTGATCTTGTTGAAGAACACTCTGGATCTCACTAACATTACTCACTCTCACTAACATTACTCACATGAGTGATCTTGTTGAAGAACACTCTGGAATTCGACCTCGATAAGAGGAAGAAGAAGGGTGATGTCAGTGAAGAAGTCAGTGAGGAGAAGACTCCTGAGAAAGAAAAGAGCGTGGCTCTTAAAGCTACTCCTGAGCCTGAGGCTGGATCTGGCTCGAAATCACTGATAGATATGAGCAAGGACGAGTTAGCCCTAGAGTACAGCCTGATGGCACGGCATTTCGAGAAACTGAACTCTCAATTCGGCAGGTATAAGAAATTTTATACTGACTCCCGTGATCGCAGGTATTCCAGCCCCAGGAGATCGAGCCCCCAGAGGGAAGAAAGAAGGGGTTCAGATTCCAGGAGAGAGCGAGATGAGCCTGAGAGGCGCAGAGAAGAGAAAAGCTCCAAGAGGAGAGACGACGCTGAGCCCAGAAGATCCAGCTTCAAACCTAAACGATCATCAGGAAGCAGGAGGGAGACATCAGATAAGATGTACACTGACAAAAAGGGTGTTTCTGATGTAGATCAGTGTTACCACTACCACCAGACCGGACATTATCTGTATGATTGTCCGTAGCTCAGTGCTCGAGAGCGAGGAGATCGGAGAGCAAAGAGAGAGCTCAGGGTTTCAGACCGGAGAGCGATGCTTGCTGAGGATTCCTCAGATTCTGATGGCCCAGGACGCTGGTCCCCTGAACTCTTCTCCGATGAGGAGTATGATGACCTCTGCCTGATGGCAGATGATGAGGTATGTTCTTCTGCCTCTTCTCCTGATCACGCACCTGAGCTTAGCTCAGACTCAGCAAGGGATCTCGACCTTCAGCTCACCATAGAGCAATTGATGGCCAATTTCGCGAGGCTGCAGGAGACTCATATTCACACAGTGGATGTGAATGCACAACTGAGTGGGGAGAATGATCGGTTAATTGAGTCTCTCATATTGAGAGATACTGAGGAAGCCCTCAGATTAGTAAATCTTCAGGAAGAGTTACTTCATGCTCGGAATAAGCACGATGGAACTCCACTGGAGGTTGAAAGGCTGAAAGGCTTAATCAACTCTCTGATTGAGACTCGTGATACTGATCTGTTCCTCGCTCAGGAACAACTGATGATTGAGCGAATTGCTTTAAGAGAGATGTTCGAAATTGAGTGGCAAGCTCAGCTCGCCTTTTGGCTGAGCAAACTGCTTGGGATCTTGAGCTGATCTCAAAAGAGAATGCTTATCAGAACCTGGTGCTTCAATACACCACTGAGATTGAGGCCCTGAAAGAAAAGAATGGGCACCTTGAGGATAAGTTGAAGAAGTTACACACATCTTCCCAAGTGGTTGATGAGTTAACAAGTTTATCTCAGCTGACTGATAGTGCTAAAGCTGGGTTAGGCTATGATGCCTCAAAAGACCCATAGGGCAAGAAGAAGAGAGGTGCTTCAGGGAGCACTTCTCAGAAGAAGTTTGTCCATGTCCTAACTGAAGACAAGAGCCCAAGTGTTGCTCGTCAGGATAAAGGCAAAGGGAAGGAGAAAATGCCTGCTGAACCTGTCAGGCAAAGGACTGAGAAACCAAGGCCAAAACCTAAGGGAATGGCAAAGGCTCCTCATCCTGAGTCGAGGAAGACAGACCAAGGGAACTCCTAGGCTCAGCCTAGGAATCCTAAGGCTGGAAAGAATTCTGCCGCAAGTACTTCTCAGGCTCAGCCTAGAAATACTCAGGGTAGGAGAAATTCTGGTCAGGGGAGGCCTCAGGCAAGGCCAAGGACTACTGAGGCCCAGACTCCTCAGGCAGGGCACAGAGCCCATCAGGTGCGTTCCAATCCTCAGGGGAGAAGGACAAACCAAATGGCCCCTGAAAGCCAACGGAGACCTGACTCCGGAAACACTCAGGCCATACCTCAAGTGCCTAGAGGTCAGGCTCGAGTTGTTCCTTCCCAGGACAGACGTCAGCCGAATGCACCCAGGCCAAGGAGGAACAGGAGACCCGCCCCCAGGAATCAATCCAGGGCTCCTGAGACTCAAGTTGACACCCATACACCATCAACTTCCCAGGCACAAAGGAAGAAGAGAACGGTGTATGTTGATGTTTCAGGGAGACAAGTTTACACCTCTGATGCTATCAGAGTTGTTAAACAAATCTGGATCCCGAAGGGTATGGCTGACACTGTAGGACCCAATACGAGATGGGTACCTGAGGCCTGATTTTTTTCAGGTCGCTGCGGGCTGCAAGAAGAGGAGAGAGGATCAGAAGCTGGATTGGTACTTGGACTCAGGGTGTTCCAGCCACATGACCGGCTCTCGTGATCTCCTTCAGGACTATAAAGGGTTTCACCAGGGGATTCGTGATAACTCTAAGGGTTTTACCAGGGGATTCACCAGGGGATTCGGAACCCTTGTTATTGGCTCTGTCCGTGTGCTGAATGTATCATATGTTGAGGGACTGAGACATAACTTGCTCTCGGTCAGTCAGTTTTGTGACTGAGGTTATAGTGTAGAATTTACATCTAACATGTGTCTTGTAAAGGACAAGTCTACACTGCATGTTCTGATTACAGGGGTCAGGAGAGGCAACGTATATTTTGCTGACTTCAAGAGCAGCTCTCCTGAAACTTGTTTGGTCGCTAAGAGCTCATCTGAGCTCAGTTGGCTCTGGCATAAACGCCTGAGTCACTTAAACTTCAAGATTATTAACAAAATATCTCGACTTTCTCTTGTAGAGGGTCTACGTAATGAAGTTTTTAGCAAAGACCACGTGTGCGGAGCGTGTCAAGAAGGAAAGCAAACTAAAGCTTCATTCAAAGAGAAAGATGCCTTCTCAACTGACCGAGTGCTTCAGCTTTTGCACATGGATCTCTTTGGTCTAATTACTCCTGTCAGCATGAATGGTAGGAAATATACCCTTGTTGTTGTTGATGATTATTCCAGGTACACATGGGTTATATTCTTGCTGAACAAGAAGGAGACTCAAGTCAAGCTTCCAGAGTTACTGAAGCAATGGAGTACTGAACAGGGAAAGAGCATAGTCAGGATCCGATCAGATCGAGGAACAGAGTTTATAAACTCTATTATAACTGAGTTTTGTACTAACCATGGTATTGCTCATGAGACTTCTGCAGTCAGGACCCCTCAGTAGAATGGGGTAGCTGAAAGAAGGAACAGGACCCTGAAGGAAGCTGTCAGGACCATGTTAGCTGAGTCTGGACTGCCCAAGAAGTACTGTGCTGAAGCAATCAACACTGCTTGCTACACTCAGAACCGATCTATGCTGAACAAACAACATGCTCAGATACCTTATGAAACTTGGAACAAGAGGAAGCCTCGTATCACCTATTTCCATATCTTTGGGTGTAAGTGTTTCATCCTGAACAATGGGAAAGATCAGTTGAAAGCCTTTGATAGCAAATCTGATGAGGGAGTCTTCTTAGGATACTCCTCAGTCAGTAAAGCCTTCAGGGTGTATAACTGTCGAACCCTTTGTGTGGAGGAAACACCTCATGTTGTGTTTGATGAGACTGCATCAGTGCGTAGAAAACAGGTTCCAAGTCCTGACACTGAGGGGGTTACCAAGAGGGTGACGAGACTGAGCCTGAGGAATCCTGAATTCAAGATCAAACTAGTCAGTGCTCCAAAGGGATGGGATGATGATGATGAAGATCAGGATGGAACTCAGGCCAACCCTCAGCAATCCCCAGCCTCGGAGAATGTTGAGTCTCAGAAGGAGGGACAGACTCAACCTGAGGTACGTACTATCGGTGATGATGCTTCTGCACCTGAGATAGTTACTGAGTCCAACTCAGTAGGGGGAACCAATGTCCCTGATATTGGACAACCCTCTGGGAATGGCTCAGTGTCCCCTGTTCTTGCTCGTTCTTCCTCTTTGCCTGTTATTGTCGAGACTAACATTTCAGGATCAGGAGAAGGAATGTCAGCAGCTCCCAGCGTAGCCGTCAGCAGGAGGCGGTGGCTAGATGATCACTCATTGGCTGACATCATTGGTGATGTTAATGAGGGGGTCAGGACGAGGTTGTCCTTTGGTGAGAGCGCTTTGTTCTGTTGCTTCCTGAGTGATCAGGAGCCTAAGAACATTGAAGAAGCTCTTGCTGACCCCAACTGGATCCTAGCCATGCAGGATGAGCTCAATCAGTTTGAGCGGAATCAGGTTTGGGAGTTAGTTGAAAGACCTAGGCGTCAACATATTATTGGCACCAAGTGGGTCTTCAAGAACAAAAGGGATGAGAAAAATGTTGTTGTCAGGAACAAGGCCAGGCTAGTGGCCAAGGGTTACTCTCAGGTCGAAGGGATCGACTATGATGAGACCTTTGCCCCGGTTGCGAGGTTGGAAGCAATCAGGTTGTTTCTGGCATATGCAACATTCAAGAAGTTCAAAGTGTATCAAATGGATGTGAAGAGTGCCTTTCTGAATGGTGTACTGAACGAGGAGGTTTATGTGGAACAACCTCCAAGGTTCGAAGTCGGAGACAAAGTCTATCACCTGAAGAAAGCTCTTTATGGCCTGAAACAAGCTCCCAGAGCTTGGTATGATACACTCTCCCAGTTCCTGATAGACCACGGATTCGTAAAAGGATCAGTGGACAGGACCCTCTTCAGGATTACCGAAGGGAGGACATTCTCTTGGTTCAGATTTATATGGATGACATAATATTTGGATCTTCCAACTTGAAGCTTTGTGAGAAATTCTCCAAGCTGATGACCGGAAAATTTGAGATGTCAATGATGGGAGAGATGAACTTCTTTCTGGGTCTCCAAGTCAGGCAAACTGACTCCGGAATCTTCATAAATCAGTACAAGTATGCCAGGGACTTGATTCAGAAGTTTGGAGTTCAGTCCAGCAAAGTCTCACGTATTCCCATGAACACAAATGAGAAGCTGGATCCTGACAAGGAGGGGACCTCAGTGAATCAGACTGAATATAGGGCACTGATTGGATCTTTGTTGTACCTGACTGTTAGTCGTCCTGACATCACTTATGCAGTTGGAGTTTGTGCAAGGTATCAGTCAGATCCGAAGAAGAGTCATCTTGAGAGTGCCAAAAAGATACTGAAATACCTTAGAGGTACTGTCAATTTAGGACTTTGGTATCCCTCAGATGACAACCTAGAACTGACAGGGTATTCTGATGCTGATTATGGAGGCTGTCGGATTGATAGGAAATCAACCACAGGCACATGTCAGTTTCTAGGGAGCAAGCTGATCTCTTCGTTTTCAAAGAAATAAACAAGTGTTGCAACATCTACTACTGAGGCTGAGTATATGGCGGCAGGCAGTTGTTGTTCCCAGATCCTTTGGCTGAAGCAACAACTGAGAGACTACCAAATAGAGGCCAATGATGTCCCAATTTATTGTGACAGCAATAGTGCCATAGCCATATCCCAAAACCCAGTCTTACACACAAGGTGTAAGCATGTAGATATCAGGCATCACTTTATCAGAGATCATGTGGAGAAGAAGGGCATCAGGATGGAGAGGATCCTACTGACAAGCAGAGAGTTGACATCCTGACTGAGGCTTTGCCTGAAACCAGGTTTGTTGAGTTGTCAGTAGAGTTAGGACTTCTTGACCCAGGCTTAAAAGATTCAGTTTGAATCTCAATTCAGAATTGAACAAAGTGGTCAGGAGGGATGACTAACTCAGGATCAGGTTGCTGATAGATGGATGGCTTCCAGGGGGAACAGACATCAGTTTAAGGATTTTCTTGATCATGATAGTTTAGGTTCAGGACACAGATCTCAGGGCTTATCACCCTGATCGGTCTCAGAGGTATCAGTCAGGTTTCTATATCTGACTGACTGGTATGTATTATTGAACCTTTGCTTTAATCATGACTTGTTGCATCATTTCTGATCATGTCTGACACCACATCAATCACAGGATTTTAAAATGCTTCACTATTCGATTTTTATTAAATGCAATAATTGGTATTAATTTCAAACATGCTCTGACAAGCATTTAATGCAAAAGTGGGCGGGAACAGTTTTCTAAAAGGGTTTAAATTATTACCCTTAAAAACTGAATTTGGCAAAGTTTTATTCCGGATATACCCCTTCATCTAATCCGTTGAATTCCAAAAGGCTTTCTATCAAAACCGTTCATTAAAACTGAATCTTTGGGTATAAAAGGAAGTATTGTGCACATTTCATAATTTACGCACTCATATTTTCTTAACCCATATCTCTTGCAACCTTTTCTCTCTCCTTCTTAGATCCATGGCTTCATCTGCTGCTCAATCCATTAAAGACACGAAGAGATTCCACAAGGCCATTTCTAAGGTGGAATCGAGAGTTTCCTAAGAATGGTTGGTCGATTTCACACATTGTTCCACCATTAAAGAGCTTGGACAGGTTTATGGAGCCTTAAACAATGCTGGGCTCATAAATTTTATCTCGAAGAAGCCAGTTCATGTCTGCCCTCATCAGATTACTGCCTTCTATAACAACCTGAAGATGAACGAGGATGATGAGTGGGAATCAGTGATTCCACTTAGGCGCTCCGTGGAGAAGAATGGCAAAAAGGTTGTCCAGCACTACACTGAGAGGATCAATCTCAGGGATTTGATCAGGAAGATATACAAACTGCCCCATTCCACTGACGATGAGCAATTGAGCGATCCAATATCATACAAGGCTGGGGAGGAACAGTCTTGTATGAACGAGTTCCTAATCACCCCTCAGGAGATTTTCAGCACGATGAACAAAAAGCTCTTGAAGCCTGCCTACAAGCTTTTGTTCGAAGTGGTTGTCCAGAGTATCATGGGCTTCATGGGAGGCATGGAACAAATCAGTGAGCCCAAGATCAGGGTTTTGGCTACCATAGTTGACAATGCAAAAATTGACTGTGAGGAGTTCTTCATTCAGAAGTTAGTGGCTGAATCCAAGAAGGTCAGGATGGATGGTGACCGGATAGTGCTAGAAAAGAATCCTCATTTTGGCTCGAGGATGTCAGTGCTGCTCCAGGACCTGCTTGGAGATGTTGATCAGGAAGGGTGTGAACCTTTCAAGGACAAGCACATCCTGTTTCAGAAGTCAGCTGAGACAGTGAAGAGGATGCTTGATACCAAGATCAAGAAGGTATCAAGAGGCAAGGGAAAGGCAGCGAGTTCGAAGGCTCAGGAGGAGCAAGTGAAGAAAGCCCTTACAAAGGTAAAAGTGAAGGGGATCTTCATCTCTGAACCGACTGGGAAGGCATCTTTGCTCAGGGATGAGCCTTCTGACACCGAGTCTGACCAGCCAGAACTCAGGTCTGCTTGTGTCACCACTGTTGCTACCCCACTGACTTCAGTAGCACTAGTGGATCCTCCATCTACTGAACCAACAGCCGCTTCAGGTACTGAGAAGACGCCTCAGGAGGAGGTGACTCAGAGTCAGGGGGAATCGGCTGCTGAAGAAGAGCTCAGGGTGACTGTGGATCCCGATGTTGTTGTCATGGACGTGGTCCATACAATAGATGAAGAGGATACTCAGGCGGAGCAGGAAGGTGCTGAGGAAATGGTTACCCAGGAGGGGCGTGGTAGTTCTGATGGAGGAGAGGATGAAGAAGGAAAAGATGGGAAGGGATTGGAGACTCAGGAGGAGGAGCTGCAGGATGAAAATGTGGAGGACAATAGAGGCAGGAAGTGGACTGTCTCCGATGACGCTGAGTCCAAGTCTGATCAACATGACGAAGCTGAGGAAGAAATTCAGGAGGAGTCTTCCCCACCTAAGATAACTCCATTTGAGATGGATGCCAGGTGTCAGGCGATCAGATTCGTTCAGCAGAACTTTCCTGATTTGGAGGAATCTTATGGTGAGGAGGTTATCAGGTTGAGGGTGCTGATAATGATGAGGAAGGCTTATGTGCCTGAAGTTGCAGCCTTGATAAAGATGATTGGTTAAGAGGCGCTCCGGGATCAGGAGCAGATTATTCTGGATCGATTTGGGCTTCGTTCCTATGCCCAAGTTGTGAACAAAGGAGACTTCATCAGGGTGGTCAGGGCAAACGACCCAAATGCCAAATCTAAGGACCTTGCCCTGGTCCCCACTGAAGGTGTGACCTTGGGAGAAGGTGCATCGGCCGATGACGCACTCCCAGGGACAAGGACTGCTGAGGCTTCAGGAGAGGTCCCGAAGAAGGTTGCCACCAAGGCCAAGTCTGCAAAGAAGAAGATCCGAACCTTCTCAGTGGGAGTGTCACTGATGGGGAGGACAATTTTGAGCAAGCTTGAGCGTCAGTGAGCAAAAATCAAAGCACTGCCGCGTTGAACAAGGCAAAGACAGATTCAGGAAAACGAATCCTGAGCCTTGAGCAACGTCAGTCCGCTGGAGTTACTACTGACCAAGTGCAGGGCATGATCGATAATTCCCTCAGTGGCCTAGATGACAGGATTAAGGCACTGATCGCTGAAGAACTGGAAGGGCAGGAGGCCAAGGTCAGGACAGTAGCCAGGGAGGAAGCAGTCAAGGCTGATGATGATCTGATGACCTGATGGATGGAGAGTCAACAGGCTTCTGATGACGCATTGCACAAGTCTCTTAACACGATGCTGACTGAAAATATTGCAAGTAAGGAGGAACTTGATGCAATGCGGAAGGAGTTTGACAGTCATCTGACGGAAAGCCTACTGAGAGCTGAGGCTAATGCTCAGGTTGCGAAGGAGCTGAAGGTGGTGGCTGATCAGCAGGCATCTCAAGGGATCCTGATTAAAGATATTCAGAAACAGGTCGAGGAGGACAAGGACCCTTTTGATGCTGCCAAAAAGGGGGAAGGGAAGGCTCTGAAAAATCCGCAGTCCAAGGTTCAGAAACGTAAGCCTGATGTTTCGGTAGAGGACCTGATGGAGGAGCTGGAAGAGCAATGCTTCCCTGGTGATCCCATTGTTGAGGGGAGGAAGAAGACAAAGCAGCTGACCTTGCAGACTGCAATGCAGGTCAGATCTCAGGGTACTGAGCTCGAGAAGCTGAAGGGTGAAATGGCTGTGCTGAAGGAGAAGACTGATCCTAAGAAAAAGCCTGCCCCTGATGCTGCGAAGAAGAAAGCTGCTGCGTCCAAGAAAGTGGTGAGTGCTCAGGATGCCAATCCCATTGTGTTCGAGTACGTGGACAATTTCGTGCCTCCTGAAATGAACGAGGCCTGGGTCCCGATCAAGAAGGAGTTTGTGGATTTGTACTACGTGGTTGGGAATTAGCTGAAGACATCTGAAGGCAAGGACAAGAACACCATATTTGCTGAGTGGATGTACCTGCATTATAACGAACTCTGGGGAAATATTGTCCAACATGCTGACAGAGCAGGAGTTCAGATCAGGGCACCTGAGCACATCACTTACCCACCTCCAACCCTCAGCATCAGCAACCACCTGAACATGGAGCTGATCAGGAATGAGATTGCAACGATTGCAAGAGAACTCAAGCTCTAACCAATGCTGATCAGTACCATGCAGTCAAGCTGAGAGTGCTGAAGAAGTATGGAATCTCCTTGGCTAGGTGGGAAGATGAAGATTGAAGTTTAGTATGTCAGGATCAGTGTTTCAGGGATATTTTTTTTGCAATAGTTTCAGGATACTCTGTACTTAGAATATTTATCAATGAAACTATTTATATTCCTGAGACAACATCTCGTTGACTCCTGATTTACTTTTCTGCTCTTTATCAAGAAATGTACTAACCCTTTCCTGATTGCATCTTATAGAACTAATGACCTGATATAGGTTACTGAACTGAATACTGATTGATATCAGTTAATTGTTTAGATGGTAGGATTTTTCTAAGGGTTTTGGCATCATCAAAAAGGGGGAAATTGTTGGGACAATCAGGAGTGTTTTGATTAGATCCCAAAACCCCTTGATGAATTTACCTAAGTATAGTTGGTCAGGATGATAGTTCAGGATAGATAGGTTAGAATAGATTCTTCTATTCACAGGTATTCAGTTCAGGGGGAACGTGTTGAAGACTGAAGACTGATGGAGAGACGTCTCAGAAGTCAGAAGTCAGAAGCCAGTCCAACCCTGAAAGCTTGATCACACTGAAGCTGATCAACCTGAAGCTGAAACCTGAAAAACCTAGGAACTATCCTGAAGCTGCGTAGAGCCATCCTGAAGAAGACCACTGATCTTGATGGAACTGAGTAAACTAAGCATGCTCAGGGAAGTCTCTATCAGTGAGGGCACAAGTAACCTTGATCAGGATGAATGTCGTTCTGATATTCATAAGTCCTGACTTGGGCCAAGTATCAGTTAATCTGATACTTGTAAGTCCTGAGACCCAAAGGTTACACGTGCAAAATGGAAGTCAGATAAAGCATAAGGAATGTCAGAGTCTCCAACATAAGACAACATTTATGCTGAGTAAAGAACGAGAAACTCAGTGTTATAAATGTACGAGGTTCAGTAAAGTCAATGCTGACAAACTAGTCGTTGGACTAACGACCAGTAAAAAGGCGACACGTATGTACGGAGACTGAAATGCATTTAATGCTTATCAGAGGTACAGACGGCGGATCAGAAACTTTGTCATACTAGGTATGGTCCATGTCAGACAAGGACAACCAAAGACTGCACCTACCCTAAATAGGAAGGTTTGAAACGGATCAATTCCAACGGATCTATTTCAAACCTCCCTATAAATACAGAGAGTATTGCACCCATTCAAGGCTAACAGGAAATTTCCAAGAGAAACTCTCAAGATTCCAAGCACTCAGAGTTCATTTGAAACAACACTCTGAAACTTAAATTTCCCTAGTGTTGTAGTAGGAATCTCCTCTGTATTCATTGCTTAGAGTATTGATCCCATCCTTAGCCTTGATTTGTTAGAGGGATCAATACAAAATAGTTGGAAAACGTGTAAAACCAAATCCCTCAGTTTGAGAGTTGGTTGGTTTGTTTGTAAGGACTGGGACTTGTAAAACCACCCAGGGGTCAGTTCCTTAGAGAGGAAGTTGGCAACTCGTGTCCCTTGACACGTAAAACCCAAGTACCTATCCTCAGGGTTCTGAGGATAGCTTCCTGTTCAATCAGGTCGTGGACGTAGGAGTTGGTTATCTCCGAACCCCGTTAAAAGACCCCTGCGTGCTGATTTACTATTTGTTCAGGATCATAATTGTCATACATATTAAACTGAGCATCCTTGCATTGTTTTATAAAACCATCAGGACTGACTTCTCATCCTGATCAGTAAACTGTGCACCAGCCTTAACCACGTTTCCACTAAGTAAACTGATAAAGTTTTCAGAACTAAAATGAGTAAACACTTAAACTGAGCTTACTGAGATAGCTATCCAACTGACGTGCTTCCGAGCTGTCAGTAGGTGGGTTATCTCTACTGAGATTCTGAGAGCACAACTCTGACCTAGCCTATCTGGTTCAACACTGACCCGTCCCTGCTGCCCCTGAGGACTGTCAGTTTATAGAACACATCAGGATCTTCCTGACTAGGTTTTGAAAGAGCATTTTCCTGAGACTTTCGGGAAAATCTGACATCAGTGTATTCCCCCCCATACACTAATTTATACTCGTTTCGGGACCAACAGGATCATATTAAACTGAGCATACTGCATTGTTTAGAAAACTATCAGGACTGATTCTTCATCCTGATCAGTAAAACTGTTTACTAAGCAAACTCAGAGAAAACGTTTTAAGAAACTAAAACGAGTAGAAACTCAGGGCTCACATTCCGCACGTACTCTAGCTTACTGAGATAGTAGTCCAACTGACTTGCTTCCGAACAGTCAGTAGGTTTGTTATCTCTACTGAGCTTCTGAGCACATTACGCACACTCATCTTATCTGACTCCCTACTGAACTGTCCCTGAGGACCTTCAGTTTGCTGAGTAACTTCAGGATCTTCCTGACTGAGCGTGTTAGAGCATTTTTCTGAGTATTCGGAAAAATCTGATATCAGTGTATTCCCCCCATACATTGATTATACTCGTTTCGGGACCAACAAGTGGTATCAGAGCAGTGGTTCAAAAGACCACTGACTTTGTTTACCAACAGTTTCTGAGGAGAAACTTTTGGTGGTCAACTGAACTGATCTTGTTTCTGAAAACTTGCATATCATGGCATCCGGTTCTAAGCGCCTTGAAGGCAGTCTTCCTGAATTCTCTATTGACAATTATGATTATTGGAAATTCAGGGTCCTTGCACATCGCTACTCCATCCATGATCAGATGCCGAAGGTGATTGAGCATGGTCCGATCAGGTTCATGAGGAATCTTCAGACCACCTGGCCTGTTGCTGGTAATGTTCCAGTTCCAGGTACCGGTGATGAGGAAGTGGAGAGGTCCACGTTTACTGCTGATCAGATTAAGTAAATCGGACTGGATAATATTGTGAAGAACATTATACTCCACACCATTTCTTACGAGAATTCGGTTAGACTCATGCACCTGAAGACCGCGAAGGAAATCTGGGATGCTCTGAAGGAGATGAGCAGTCAGTAGGTTTGTTATCTCTACTGAGCTTCTGAGCACGTTACTCACACTCAGCTTATCTGACTCCCTACTGAACTGTCTCTGCTGCCCCTGAGGACCTTCAGTTTGCTGAGTAACTTCAGGATCTTCCTGATTGAGCGTGTTAGAGCATTTTTCTGAGTATTCGGAAAAATCTGATATCTGTGTATTCCCCCCCCCCCCCATACACTGATTATACTCGTTTCGGGACCAACATAACTGCAACACAATCAAAGTATCATGTTAACAAATATTTATAAAATGATGTAAAAATATATATCCTCATCATTTTTTTTCAATTATTACATTATTTCATGCGTGACTAATAAATGTCTATGATTTATTTAGTGAATGAAATTAAACTTTGAGAAAACATTAAACAATTTAAACTATATGGTGGAATGAGATGGAATGAGTTTATCATCTGATAGAATGAGTTCTACACTACAGTAAATGAGTAATACAATTAAGTGAAAAGAGCATCTATAATGATATCGGGGACGTTCTACATAATTTAACTTAAATTATAACGTGAATAGTAGGCTCCGAAATTTTACATCAATTGAGGTTCTCCTCATTCTTGAATTCAATGAACATATGGATTATCCTATAAAAAGAATTTATTAAATGCTTTAAAGATCTACGTAAAATTATTATAATAAAATAATTAACTTACTATAACCAGAGTTTCCTAACTTTTCAGGTCTATCAAATTACACTTAGAAGTAGTAGAAGGATAACATATTTTTTTCTTTTTAATTAGGGTCATTTTGATAAACCATATATTAAAATGGCTAGAAAGAGAGTGTTTTAGTCTAACATGACAAGAAAAGAATTTATTCATGAAATATGGTCAACTTCACCCATTAATATATTTGAAATAATAATTTGAGATGTAATTATACTTGTATAAAAAATTAGAAATAGTAATTATAAAATTGTTAATTTTATATCGTTATTTATAAAATAATAATTGAACAAGGAGACGGAGAAGGGAGCAGCAGTTAAGTTTGGGATAGACGGAGTATATTTATATATATATAAAAGAGAGGTAGGCAATTTTCCGATACCTGATAGCGCTAGCATTTAATTAGACCGACTTGTTTGTTACTTAAGCTGATGGATCCGCATGCAGTTGAGTTGAATCTTGCACAAGAAATTGATTCGTAAACATGAACCCTCCGACGCCGTCTGAAGGCAGTGGAAACCGCTCCCGACGGAAGAGAGAAGAGCAGGGGCCGGAATTAAACTCCCGCAACATCGGAAAGCCACCGCTTGCTCCACAAGTGCGTATAAGATACGAGGTTGAACCGGCACCCATTCACGTGGAAGAGAAAGATTTCAAGAAAGTGGTGCAAAGACTCACCGGAATGACCTCCTCCTGTATACCGCCGCCCCTACCCAAGCCTGATTTGGGTCCGACACCCGGGCTCAACTCCACCACCACAACCTCCTCTTTAAAAGAAAGTGTGGGTACAAGTAATTATACGATGCCGCCGGCGCCCAAGTTCGATTTTGTGTTGAAGACCACCGAGCTTGGTGCCTCCGGACTATACTTTGAGCATCTTTCCACAATATTGCCTTCGGAAATGGAGCTAGCTATGAAGTACTTTCCGAACCTACTCTCCGATCCTAATCCTACGCAGAACAATTTTCCCAGCCTACGCCAAGACAACACGTTCTTGGAGGATACGGCCATAATGCCCACCGACACTTCAACAGAAATATTGGGTACAAGTAATTATAAGCCCCCGGTGGTGACGACTTTACCCAAGTACGATTTTTGGTTCAAGAGTGGCTCCAGCAAGGGCGGAGAAAATTTTCATGGAGGGGGGAAGGATGAACATCTTTCCACAATATTACGTTTGGAATTGGAACTAGCTATGAAGTACTTTCCGAACCTATCCTCCGACATGTACAATATTCGGAGCCTACCCCAAGACAACACGTTCAAGGAGCCAGATTTTGGAGATACGGCCATAATGCCCACCGACCCTTCAACAGAAATCTTGTGTGGGTGCAAATATACGCCCGTGCCACAGTTAGATTTGAATCCCTCAGCTTCGGCCGGAGAAATTCATGACGAGGAGATTGACCAACTTTACAGAAGATTCACAGATGAGTTTGGGATGCTGTCCCTTGATGACGTTTTGCACATGCCATCATCAACCTCTGGGTTGCAATCCTTCACCAGAAACACTGCTCTTGAAACATACTTATTATTGAACAATAATCTTGGTGATCCGGCGCCGGAAATGGGACCAGAGAAGCCGCCGCCGTCGGATCCACCTTGTGCGGTTGACGTGTTCCCGTCGATACCCATCTCATGTTCACCCAGCCGCAACATCAACATGCACATTCCAAGACCAATATCAGCCATACCCACTTGTATGGCTGATCCGATACCCAGCTTCTCAATTGGGATTGGGAAGGAGGCGTACATAGACATTCCTACGTTCTCTTCAATGGACATTCCGGACGTAATGCAGCTCTCTGATCCCATGCACATACACATTCCAACGCTACTCTCTGTTCCCCAAATACCCTCCGAGCCTATGGACATGTACAATATTCCGGATTTTGGAGATACGGCCATAATGCCCACTGAGCCTTCAACAGAAATCTTGGGTGGGTGCAAACCAACGCCCGAGCCACAGTTAGGTTTGAATCCCTCAGCTTCGGCCGGAGAAATTGATGATGAGGAGATTGACCGACTTTACAGAATATTCACGGAAGAGTTTGGGATGCTGTCGCCTGACGTTTTGCACATTCAGAGCCCATCATCAACCTCTGGGTTGCAATCCTTCACCAGAAACACTGCTCTTGAAAACTACTTATTCTTGAACAATAATCTTGCTGATCTGGTGCCCGAAATGGGACAAGAGCTGCCGCCATATCCACCTTGTGTTACGGTTGACATGTTCCCGCCGATACCCATCTCTTCACCCAGCAGCAGCTCCTTTTCTAACATCAACATGCACATTCCAACACCATTACTATCCTCTGTGCCCTTGCCTATTTTGGAGATACCCGAAGACAACACGTTCATGAAGCCGGATTTTGGAGATACGGCCATAATGCCCACCGACCCGGGTGGGTGCGAACCAACGCCCGTGCCACAGTTAGAATTCAATACCTCAGCTTCGGCCGGAGAAATTGACG
The DNA here is from genome assembly GCA_026898435.1 of Prunella vulgaris. Lineage (NCBI taxonomy): Eukaryota > Viridiplantae > Streptophyta > Magnoliopsida > Lamiales > Lamiaceae > Prunella > Prunella vulgaris. The sequence goes on from JAPKLY010001648.1 coordinate 32,768, forward strand.
ATGAGGAGATTGACCGACTTTGCAGAATATTCGCGGAAGAGTTTGGGATACTGTCGCCTGACGTTTTGCACATGCCATCATCAACCTCTGCCTTGCAATCCTTAACCAGAAACACTGCTCTTGAAAACTACTTATTATTGGACAATAATCTTTCTGATCCGGCGCCGGAAATGGCACCAGAGCTTCCGCCGCCGTCGGATCCACCGGTTGACATGTTTACCCCGATACCCAGCATCTCAATTGGGATTGGGAAGGAGCCGTGCATACACATTCTGACGTCCTCTTCAATGGACATTCCGGACCCAATGCACATGCTCATTCCAACGCTACTCTATGATCCCCAAATACCCTCATTAGTGGGTCCCAACGTACACAATATTCCAACGCCGCCCATGCACAATCAGCCGGGAATGCCCTCACAATCCTCTGTATCTTCTTCTGATGAAAATTTTGACCAAGTCAGTAAATATATTTCCTGATATGTACATAGTGTTTTTTTTTTTTGGTATTTTTTAGTTAAATTTCTTGAGTGTGAATGAGTTGTGTAGAATAGAGAACAGCAAAGGGATGGGAAAATTCATGGAAGATAAGATACTACTCTTTCCACACTTTAACCCCAGAAAAGAAAATATTGATTAGTGAGGTTGGATCGATCAGAAATTATTTTGCAAAACTTTTTTTCTGTTTCTGAGAAGAAAATTGGCTTAGTTTCAACTTGCAGTACTTTAAATTTCTCCAACATATACTGACGGCAAGTTTTTTTTTTAATATATAGGATTGGTAAATAACTATCTCTTTTTCAAGGGACAATTGATTCAATATCTTTTCATATTATCGCTACCAAAAAAACGTTTTGGCAACTGCATTAGCGATCGTTTTTTGGTCGTTAGCAGTGGTTAAAACACGAGTCCCTAACACTACAAAAAAGACGGAATTTAGCGACCGCTTTTTACTGACCGACTTAAATCGGTCGCTAAATAATTAATTAGCGACCGATTTTTGATCGATTAGCGACCGATTTTGACTACTGGTCAAATCCTAAATTTTCCAACGAAAATACCGACCGATTAGGCGGTCGGTAACTTATTTTTATTTTAGCGACCGCTTTTTCGGTCGCTAAAATTAAAAACTGAAAGCGGGTAGGTGGGCAGTTATTGCCCGATTCGGTTTTTACATTTAGCGACCGAATTTTCGGTCGGTAAATTAAAAAAAGCGGTCGCTAAACTTCAAATATAGATCAGCCACTGCCCTCTTCTTTCGTTTTCATTCACGAAACATTTACCCCAAAACTTTAAAAAATCTCAGAAATGTGAAGAATTATATTATTTCAACGTGTTGGTTGTAATCGTTCGGGTCCATTGTCACATTGTGCTCGTTGCTTCAATTTGATCGTACGTTTTTACATTTTTACCGTTTAAGTTTAATATTATTTGCATGTTGTACATTAATTATTTATGAATATATCTATTTTTATTGGAGATTTTAATCCTAATTTAATTTGTTAGAATTTTTATGTGTAATTGATGTTTGATTATATATATTGGATTTTTTTGTTTTAAAAAATCGGATATGCTTGTTTATAGTCGAAACTCTGGCGAATTTTTTTATAATTCTAATGTGGTATATTCTTAATTTAAATCAGATGGAACTCCCTGATCGTCGTTGGATGTATGAAATCCCTCGTCTGATACAAGGATCGATCAACCCTGAATTTTACAAGAAAATTCATGAGTTTACTGTGTTTGCCTCTGGTAATCCACACTGCATGGATATGAATGGCCAGATTAGATGTCCTTGTTCAAAAAAAAAAGTGTGGTAACAAGAGATTTTTGAGCATTGATGAGGTTCTAACTCATCTCGTGATGTCTGGTTTTACTCCATACTATTATAATTGGACTGTACATGGCAAAACTCGGTGGAATCATAATCTTGAAACAGTGGTTGCCTTCTATGATCAGTTTCGTAGCAGTGGAGGTGAGAGATTTGAGATTGGTGGTTCGAGCCGTGATTCGTCTATTCCATGCTCTGAGACACCGGTGGATGAATTCCAAAGCTATCATACGATGATTGATGAGTCTGGTTTGGGTGGTCACCACATGGAAGAGGAACCAAATCCTCGTTCGCAGAGATTTTTTTAGATGCTTAAATCTGTCGATCAGAAGTTGTTTCCTGGTTGTGATACTGAGACACAATTATCATTCAAAGCTCAGATGTTGTCCATCAAAACTGAAGGCAAAGTCAGTCAGAAAGTGTACAATAAATTTGCAAAGTTGTTCAAATGGGCCCTACCTAAAGAGAACACAGCACTAGAAAATTTCTATCAAAGTAAGAGGCTCTTGAAGGATATGGGTTTACCATTTGAGAAGATTGATTGTTGTACCAACGGTTGCATGCTATTTTGGGGCGACGATGAGAGCATCGATCGGTGCAGGATGTGCAACTACCCTAGGTTCAAACCCTCAGATCGTAGGAAGAAGACATCTTTCAAGTCTATGTATTATCTTCCCATCACTCCTCGTCTAGAGAGGTTGTATCAGTCGAGTGCCACTGCAAAAGACATGAGATGGCATGCTGATGAGTGTTCTGATGAGAATTCCGGAGAGATGCGTCATCCTGCTGACTCTAATGCGTGGAGACATCTTGATAGAGAGTTTCCAGATTTTGCGAGTGAGAAGAGAAATGTGAGGCTTGGCATGTGCACAGACGGATTTGCTCCATTCAGTATGCACGGGAAGAAGTATTCGTTGTGGCCTGTATTACTGACTCCGTACAATCTACCTCCTTGGTTGTGCATGAAGCCTCAACACATATTTCTCACTGTCTTGGTGCCTGGTCCTCAGAATCCTAAGCAAAACCTAGATGTCTACCTTCAGCCAATGATTAAAGAGTTGTTATATTTGTGGCATACGGGAGTAGAGACATATGACGTGTACAAGAACGAGAACTTCACATTACGGGCTGCTGTTTTATGGACCATCAGCGACTTTCCAACATATTCTATGTTGTCTGGGTGGTCGACTCAAGGAAAACAAGCTTGCCCGTACTGCATGGATGGATCTAATGCATTTTGGCTTCCACTGAGTAAAAAGGTATCATGGTTCGATAACCATCAGAAGTTTCTATGTAATGATCATAAATGGCGGAAGGACAAAGTGCACTTTCTAAAGGGGAATGATGTAAAGCGTACAAGACCACAAGTTCGAACAGGTATATAAATATTGTTTATATTTTAATCACTACTTATGAAAAGAGTTTTATCAATTTAGTTTAACCATACACACTTTATTTTAGGTGATTCGTTGTTGAGAGAGGTTACAGTAACTGGCATGTGGAAAACGACTGAGGAGGGTTGGATGAAACACAATAAAGGTATCCGTGGAGGTTGGAAGAAGAGAAGCATCTTTTGGGACTTGCCTTATTGGAGTAATTTATTGATTAGACACAACTTGGATGTGATGCATATAGAGAAGAATGTTTTTGATAACTTGTTCCACACGATCCTTAATACAGACGGCAAGACCAAAGACACTGCAAAATCCAGAGAAGAGTTAAGTGAGTTCTGTTCTCGTCCTAGTCTCTCCAGTAGTCGACGAGCAGGTGAGTGGCCACAAGCAAAGTACCAAATTTCCATAGAAAATAAGAAAAAAATATTTCAATGGGTGAAGGATTTGCGCTTTCCGGACAATTACGTGTCGAACATGGGTCGGTCGTTTGAGCCAGCAACAGGGAAGATCACTACGATGAAGAGTCATGACTGTCATGTTTTTATGCAGCGGTTGCTACCGATTGCCTTTAAGTACGCACTTCCAAAGGATATATGGAGTGTGATCACAGAATTAAGTCTATTTTTCAGAGACTTAACTTCCTCAATGATTACACTGGACGACATGCAGCGTTTGGATAGAGACATCCCTGTTTTACTGTGCAAGTTAGAACAGTTTTTTCCACCCAGTTTCTTTGACTCGATGGAGCACTTACCTGTTCATTTACCGTATGAAGCTTTACACGGTGGTCCTGTGCAGTATAGGTGGATGTACCCTTTCGAGAGGTAAGTATTATTATTCTAAAGTTTTTTGTTAATTATTATTTTATATATTGATGAATTGAATGTTTTTGTATTTAGGTATCTGCACAACTTGAAACGTAATATTGGAAATACAGCACACATTGAAGCATCCATTGTTAATGCATATCTCACTGAAGAGGTTGGAACATTTTGTTCTTATTATTTCGGGGATCAAGTTCAAACCAGGATCAGAAATGAGCCTCGCAACTACGATGGCCGGGGAGAAGAACATCCCCTTCGTGAGTTCGATGGTATGTTGTCTGTATTCTTACATGTTGGTCGACCACTGGGTAAAGGGACCAAACGGTATTTTAAAAAAAACTGGGAAGAAGAGACGATACAGTCGTATGTCTTGATGAATACGCCCGAGGTTCAACCATACATAGAGTGAGTAATTTATTATTTTTACAAATATATTGGTTTTATACCTAATTATTAGTTATATGTAGGATGTTTTGTGAGCAAACTCATCAACAAGAACCAGGCATCACAGAAGCAGAGGTTTATGAAGTAGTTAGCCAGAAATTCATATATTGGTTCCAAAAAATGGTATGTAACACTATTCCATATTACAAAATGAGCCTTTTAATAATGTTCCAAACTTTTAATATGTATAGGGACAAAATAATCAGCTTCACAATCCACATCTTGAAGCTTTGAGCAAAAGACCACTTCGACAAGTGACATGTTATAACGGGTACTATTCAAATGGTTATAAATTTCACACAGCTACGTATGCTTCAGTAAAAGCCACTTCAAACAGTGGTGTTTGTGTTACCAGTGGAAATTACAATGAAGCACCGATCGAGTACTATGGTGTGTTGCAAGAAGTCGCTGAAGTGGAATATCTAGGGTGGCCTTCGAGAAAAATTGTTATGTTCTTTTGTGAATGGTATGATCCAGGACGAGGAATGAAAAGAGTCGATGCAAACTACAAGATTGTTGATATTTTGATCAACAAAAAATACCCAGCAGCATTAGACCCATTCATCTTTGCATCACAAGCATCTCAGGTATATTACTGCAAGTATCCGGGTTCAGGCAAACCGAACTTAAGAACAGTGTGTAAGGTCAAGGCAAGGTCGTTGGTGGAAATTCCTACTTCATCCAACACTGCAGAATTTGAAGAACCATTCCAAACTGAAGTGCAACAGGCTCAAACAGTAGTTCTTGACCAAGGTATCAATCTTTCTGTGGATTTAGTGGCTGAAAATCCCGATACGGTAATTGTTGACAACGAAGTCGATGGAGAAGAAGGGTTACCAAATGAAGAAGATGATGAAGAAGATGATGAGGATGAAGATGAAGATGAAGATGAAGAAGAAAATGATGAAGATGAAGAAAATGATGAAGATGAAGAAAATGATGACGATGATGAGGCAGATGAAAATGATGAAGATGATTATTAGTATTGATGATATATTTAATTGATATTATTGTTGATATAGTTAATTGACTATAGTTAATTGTGTTGATATAGTTATATATGATTAATAGAATTAAATTTAATCATTTTTTTATTTAGCGACCGCCAATTAAGTAAACCGCCTAAATTACGCGGGCCAAATTTTGATTTTTATTTAGCGACCGATTAATCGGTCGCTAAATAATAAAATGACTAATCAACGGACAAATTTTCGGTGGAAGCCACGTGGCAAAAACCTAATTAAGTTAGCGACCGATTAGGCGGTCGCTAAAAATAATATCAGTAAACAAAAATTGCCAATCGACTTCAGAATCAGAAAAATAAAAAATAAACCAAACCCTCGTGTGTCCAGCCGCCGCCGCCG
>JAPKLY010001649.1:9618-38614 GCA_026898435.1 Prunella vulgaris
ATATATATATATATATATATATTAAACCTTTAGATTTTGATTTCTCCCACCCCACCCACCTCCACCTTAGCAGCGTTGAAATTTTTCTCTACTTGGATTCAGTGACTTAATCGATTGTGAGTTTATTCTTAGAGCTGATGGGATCGATCAAAGGCAGCTGTGAGTGATGTTCTTCCATGGCTGTGCGGACGGAGGTTTGTTGTCGACAAGGAACAGAGCAGTTCCAGCGTGTTGTTGCAGGTATGTGGTGGTGCGACGGAGAGATTCCGGTGGGCATCGGTTGATGGCGGAGGTTGAGTGGCTTGAGTGGAGTTACGGGAGCGACGAGCTTCCATCAGCGATGAGTGGGTTTGCAGGTTCCGGTTGTACAGCGAGGCAGGGCAGATCCGGCGAAGGGGAAGTTGCAGCGGCGAGTTTGACGGAGGTGATTGACGGGTGTTGAAGGAGGAGCCTCAATCGGCGGTTTCCAGAGTGGTGGCAGAGTGGCTTCGCGTACGGAATCAGAAGTGGGCGGTTTTTTTCTGAGAAATTCCTTTTGCACAAGAGTTTCTATCATCGAAAGGCAGAATCTTGACGGCTTTTCGAGAAAAAATTGTGGTTTATTTTGGCAAAAAAGAATGATTTCTAGTGAGAGTGGGAGTGGGGAGGTATGGGAAATTGTTGCTGGAAATTTGGTTTTTTGTGCAGGGAATGAGTTGCTTCCCTTGGATAGGTGTTTACCTCAATTTCCAAGCGTTTCCTAAAGGAATGGAGCTTACCGTCGTCGTCTGGGCAGAGAAGGTTGGGGACTTTGCCACGCCCCACCACAAGTTCTTGCGATTTGCCACCGAAAAATTTCTCATTAATGGAGCAAATGATTCCAGTGGGTTGCTGGAGATGGTGGGGTAGGGGTAAGAAGGCTGGGGTGGGGTGGGGATGAGAGAATTTAAAATTTATTGAGTGGGAGAATTTGAAAAATATATATTAATTTATGAGTGGGGTAGATTTGTAATTTAATATTTTATATATAATTTAAAATAATTATATTTTTGGCCTGAAATTGTTAGTTTATGTCAGTCAATGACGGTCAACTGACGGCTGGACTAATTATGAGAGTAAAAATGAACTTCAGTGATCAATTTTGATAGTTCCCAAAGGTGGGGTATCAAAATCGAAAAAAAGTAAACTTTGGGTACCAAAAAAGTAAGAGTATTGTAGGACCCAAAATTTTATTGTGAGTGTAGGTTGTTTCCAAATAAGGAAATGGGAAAAAGTTCTGTGGACAAACAAAGAAGGAAAGTGGGAAATAATTTGGTGGAAAGATGGAGTATCATATAATATTTTTTTCGTGTGACACGTGCTCCTATATATATTATTCGCGTACAACATTATATAATAATCTTCATGTGGCACTTTGACACGTGCTCATATACTTATACATATCTCAAACAATAAATGTGATGAGTTTTATTTAGCGCCTCTCTTTTGATGTCAGTTAAACTTGAGCATGAAAGGTTTTTAACATCACATGTTTTGAGGTTTCACTCTTATTAATTTGACTAACCCTTAAACCATTAAATTAAGGTCGTCCAAATAGAAACGAATACCAAACTATTTATTTTAAACGGATTAGTAATATTGAAATTTAACCCTAATCATAATGGGCTTCAGCTAAATGAGCTACTATATTGCTACAAGAAAAAAAAATTAGTATAATTCAGAATAACTAAGTATATAACATGATAGATTAATACTTAATAAAACTAAATAATACATAATAATGTAATTAATTCATGCATATTTAAAGGTCTTTATAAATTACATCAGCCAAATGTTAAAATAAAAATTCTTAAAGAGATAATGACTTTCCAATCTTCAATATCACTATTATGTAAAACAACATGTTTTATACTGATCATTTGGAAAATTTTGACAATTAATCTTCGAACCCATTCGTTAATCCGGCTTTTAAGGGGTCTCCTTGTCACGTTCTAGGGCAAATTCTCATGAGAAGCTCCCGTTAACAAGCACCGTGGCTGAAGCCATTAAAAAACACATTTCTTAACCCAACCTCTCCATTTAGAATTGAAATTGAATTGCTTCATATCATAGCAAGAAAGTCCCATCTATAGAAGCATATGCTTTAGCAAAGTCGATCTAGAAGAAAAGGCTCGATCAACATATATATCATTGTAAAAAATTTATTAATTAAAGTGATGTCAAATACCATTTTTAACCTCAGAAATATATTGAATCCAGGCTCCATTAATATGATCAAGTACTCCCCTAATTTCATTCTTTTTATTAAATCTTCACCATTTTATGGAAAAAAAATAGCAAGCTAAAGTTAAAATCTTTTAACCATCTGATCTAACACAAGCTTTCTAAGATGTTTCAATTCGACTGTCTTTGAGCTTTTCTTTTAGGATATGTTTGTTTTAAAGGGTAAAATTAGTAGTCCTCCTTAAACATGCATGTTTATAATGGATATACTCCATCCGTCCCATAATTGTTTTCCCACTTTCCTTTTCCGTCCGTCCCATAATTGTTTTCACACCCTATAAATGGAAACTATTACTTTAACTTTATCCTCACAATCCAACTAATCTCATTATTTTAATAATATAACTTTACACAACACTCTACTATTCTTAAAAGTTGTGACATCCTAAAGGTGAAAACACCTCTGGGACGGAGGGAGTATTATTTTATCCTTTAAAGCAAACACACCCTTTAAATAAGATCATTTTATCCCTGCAGGAGCAAAATTTGCCAATGTTTAGCTCAAAGATGGGACAGGGGCGCACTTTGGTGGGTCTCCGAGATCCTTTCATGCACTAATAAGGGGGCTTACTGGGTTGTGCCGGCCCAAGTCGAACGTTGTTTTTTGGAAAAATCGAAGCAACTGAATAATTTCTACAAGCACCTTCCACTCAAGATGTGAGAACCATGCATTGATGAATATGAAAGGTTTTGGCCTGTTAGGGAAATTAAATAATTAAATTAAATTAAATTAATAAATTAATTTCACATTCTTTTATAAGTTCAAACTTTTAGATGAGATGAAATTCTATCATAATCAAGGTTGTAGAAGTCGGAAATCGGTAATCGGGCACTTTTTAGCCGCCTAGCGCCTAGGCGGCCGCCTAGTTTTTTTTTAATTTTTTATAAAAATAAAAAATTAAAAAAATAAAATTTTGGCCGCCTAGAGACCGCCTAAACCCAAAAACGCCTAGAAGGACCGATTTTGCATAAATCGGGTCGGCAAGGGGCACCTAGGCGGCCGCCTAGGCCGATTTCTGCATTACTGATCATGATATCAACAATAATTAAAAGCACTACTCCCTTTCTCATATATCAAGGTGCATTAATTAATTATTATGAATAAAACAACATTCACTTGTATCATAAACTATATCCCTTCGCCCCAAATTGAATTGCAAATCTTACTTTTAATTTTGTCTCAGCTTGTATGATTTGTTCCCCTAATTATACTCTGCCACTCTTTCTTCTTTGCCCAGTCCTCTAATGTTGAATGAGAGTCATTTAATTTATGGATAAATTATGATAATTGGCTTCTTATGTTAAAACGAGCCTGGCCTTGCGTGTACAATAAGCGGGCTAAAAGTTCAAGTTTCAAGCCCAAGTTATTTAGATCCTATTTTGTGAGCAATACACCCCACTTATATTTTAATTTATCTAAATATACACCATAAAAATATTCAAAGTGTTTTTTCCTTTCATTCGATTATTACATTTATTAAGTATTAATCCCTCTAAAATAATACACAAAACGCTAAGTTCATGCCATCAAAATATTAGTGCTTTTAAAAAAACATATACTAGAATAATCATCCACTTGAATGAAATCACATGTTCATTCATAATCTATTTTTATTTGATCAATATTGTAAGGATGGGCATAAGTAGGAAGAACAATATGTATATGTAAGTTATGAATTTATTTAATAAACTAGGTTAGAGTATATAATTTTTTAATATAATATTTATTGTTTTTATGAATATTAATATTTTTTGATTGAATTAAATGGTTTTGGAAGGATGATAATACAGTTTAATTGTTTTTTCTTTTTTATTTATTTTTGCATTTTATTGAATCTTAACTAGTTTGCTGAGTTATTGACATGACTTCGAAAAATATTTCTGAACCTGCGTATGATTTTCAAAAAAAAAAAAATCAAATCTACGTACATTTTCAGAAAAAAATTCAAAAACTATGTAAGATTGTCGAAAAAATATTTTGCAAGTAGTTTTTCATATTTTTATTTTCTATAAAGAAGATGTCGCCAAAGAAGATGTGGTTGGTTGTGAAATAAAATATTATGAAAGTAGCACATATTAGAAAATTAACTTGACGTTACTTTTTTTCTCTTTAAATATTTGTACTTGCTCACATTACTTTTTTCCTCTTTTCTGTTTATTACCTTTTTTTTTCCTTTCCCGTATACATGATTAAATTTCACGAGGATATGAGTATGACAATTGGGTGCTTTAGACCTTTTGCTGAGTTCGTTTGATGAAATGCTTTTTTTAAACATCACATATGGTGTAACATGAAATATCCCTTCGTCTCAAAATTACTTTTATATTAGAAGATAATACATTTTTAAAAAGAATGGGAGTGAGTGTGGGATTGAATAAGGAGTGAGTGACTTTTATATTAGGAGATAATACATTTTTAAATATCCCTGTTGACTTTTATGAGTGTGACTTATTAATTTTTTTGGGTTGCAAAAGAAATGAGATTAAAAAGAATAAGCCTGAAAGTAATTGTGGGACAAAAGGAGTACGTTGTTTAAAGAGATTGGATGAATTTTCCCCAGAGCTTATAATATATTAAAAGGTTAATTTTATATAAATACACCATCTTTTACTCAATTTTCAATTTAATCCTAAGCTTCACGATTTTTATAAAAAATCACAACTCTTTAAAGAGTTCCAATTCGATACACATTTTTTCTTCCGGCTAGCAACTGATGACGTGTCTCGCCGAAGCTGCCACGTTGGCGACAAGTGTGAATTTTTTATTTTTTCCACATCATATATTATAATATATATATATAACAAAATTTTATATTAAAAATACATTTTTTGAATGAGAAAAATATTAAAAATAACCATGGAAAAAGATGTTTCCCACTACATTCAAAAGGGACTTGAAACGATGCTCAAAACCCTTAACAAAATCGCCCAAAAATCTTAGGTTTTGATATGTGAGTGATGCTGCGAGTTTAGGTTCAAATTTGGGTTCCTAATATTGCATGTTTCTTTTTCTAATAAATTTTAGATGGATTCAGTCTTTTCTATTTATTGGCATCACGGTGGGAAGTTCGTCGAATCGGATGGTCATTTCCTATATAAAGGGGGTAAACTTAGACCTCAACATGGATTAGATGTAGATAGGATAGGGTACTGGGATTTACTTGATGAAGTGAAAAAGATGGGCTACGACTTGAAGAGAATGTGCTACAAAGTCCCAAATGTTCACATCATGTCTGCAATGAAGGAAATTCATGACGATAAGGAAGTTATGGAGATGACAGAATATGTTATGAACAAAAAACAAAAGGTCATTAAGGTTTTTTTAGAAGGAGAACATGATTAATTTGTAGCATTTGAGGAGGAGACATTTGGAGTTTTGGAGGGGAATGAGAGTGGAGGAGAGGGTACTGAAGGCATCCAGGAGGAATCTAGAAGGGAAAAAAGTAATCCAGTTGAGGACTTAAATGCTCTTTATGATCACAGTGATACAAATGAGGACTCTGACTATGAACCAGTGGAAGTGAGTGATACAGATGATGATGGTATGGAAGATGATGAGTTGTCTGATGATGAGGAGTACATGGATGCAAGAAAAAAGATGAAATGCTTCAAGAAAAATAAGAAGATTATTGAAACTAAAGATGCTGAAGTACATGAGAATCAAGATTCAGCAGGACCAAGATCGAGCACAAGACCTCAAAATGCTGCAAGTGAAGATGTTTGTATGAGTGATTATGCTGATTCTGATGGGGAAGATAAATCTATGGACAGTAGTGAAGATGATGAAATGCCAAATTCAACTACAAGTAGCAGATGACTCAAGATGAATAAACTAATTTATGATCCAAAATTTGATCATAAGACACTTGAATTAAAGCTTGGGATGAGATTTTAGAGCATCTCTCAAGTTAGGGCAGCTGATAAGAGGGTTGCTATCTTAAGTGGGAGGAATATGAATATTTTGAGAAGTAGTAGAACACAACTAGAGGTTATATGTGTTCCTGGCTGTCCATTTAGGTTATATGCCAGTGTCATCCCCTCTGAGAAATCGGTTGCAATTAAGACATTGGTTAGGAGCATAGGTGGACAAGGGAGATGAGAAACAGACAAGCAACCTCTAATTGGCTTACAGAGGAATACATACACAAGTTTAAAGTGAATCCAAATTGGACTACTAATGAACTGAACACTGATGCTATGACTACTTATGCATTAGAAGTTAGTATGAGCAAGTGTTTTAGAGTTAAACATTTGGCTTTGAACAAACTTGGGGGTACAGTGGCAGACCACTATGGCAAGTTGAGATCTTATTGTGCTAAGTTACAAAGGGTTGATGGTGAGGGTAGGTTTGAATTTTTTCTTGATGATAATGGTCATCTTCAGAGTTTTTTTATTGGGTTTAGTGGATTGAAGAATGGATTTCAAGCAGGATGCAGAACCATAATTGGCCTTGATGGTTGTTTTCTGAAAACAATTTTCGGTGGAACCCTTTTGACAGCTGTAGCAAAGGATGGAAATAACCAAATGTATCCAATATTTTGTGCTGTTGCAGCAACTGAAAATTAATATTATTGGTCGTGGTTCATCAAAATTCTGATGGAAGAACTAAACATGGTGGAAGGGCTTGGATGGACATTCATAAGTGACCAACAGAAGGGTCTTACTGCTGCAATTGCTAGCTTGACACCTCTTGCAGAGCACATAAATTGTGTTAGACATGTGTATTGCAACCGGAAGAAGGAATTTAAGGGTATGCCACTTAAAAATCTCTTCTGGAAAACAGTAAGATGTCCTAATGCAGAAGCTTTTGAGCATACTCTTTTAGAGATGAAAGAAGTGAATGAGGCAGCCTACACAAATTTTATTGAGAGAGATACACAGAGATTTTGTAAGGCATTCATAAGTAACATTCCTAGGTGTGACATGGTGGATAACAATGTCACTGAAACTTTTAATGGCTATATAGTTAAAGCTAGATGTAAACATAAATTGATATGCTAGAAGACATTAGGTGTGCTTGGATGACAAGGATGCATGAAAAGTATAATCATGGTTGTAGTTTGAAAGAAGGATTGTGTCCTAGAATTATAACAAAGTTGGAAAATATTAGATTTTGCTAGTAGAAATTGTCATTGTAATCCAGCTGTAGGTGGGAATTTCCAGGTGTTAATGAAATCTCCGCAACTGAAGCATTTATGTGGCTTTTAGGTGCGATTTCACTAACATCGATCAAGAACAGTTTAATGGAATTGCAAAGTGCTTGATTATGTAAAGATTTCGACAGAGATTCGCTGAGGCTAAGAAAACTTGTATTAAAACGTAAATGGAGGCCTATTTATAAGCAAATACATAAGCAGGTGGTGGCATACACTTTGCCAAGCTTCTTCTGAAGCTTACACGTGTTCCTAACCGCTTAAACAAGATAATTACAACGGAAAATTGGGTAAAAATGATGAAAATGGGATCCTGGTGATCTTCTTGAAAACAGGCGAGCAGCAGTTCATTCCTGGCGACCAGCTCTTTGGGCGAGCAGGTGAGCTGCTCGCCCATTATGAGAATTACAACACCTGCTCGCCTATTATGAGCAAATAGGTGAGCAGGTCAGCTAGGCAGGTGGTTGGGCGAGCAGGTGAGCTGCTCGCCCATTCCTCTTTTGCACTGCTGCTCGGCCATTTCTCGCTTGTTTGACGATTCATCTTTTCTCGCATTCAACTTCTTTAACTTTGCCCATAATCATCATGTTTGATTAGTTGTTTTGGGACACGTCATCCGGTATTCCACTGATTACTTCCTTAATCATCTGGATTAGATTATCACATCAACAGTTGCCCCCTAGCTTGGTGTTTGTTTGAATCTTCAAGAGAAAAACAATCATCGAGCTATCTGGGTTATCTGTGAAATTTCCTCGTGGTGTGGAAGTAATCGAGGATCCTTTGTAACCTGCAAATATTTGGAGTATGGATATAATGAAAGACCCCCGTGGCCTCATTAAAAATCTAGCCGTAAACCACCCTTGTTGATAAACCGGTCGTAGGAAAAAAGAGATACCAGGGTGTACTCTTACATATCCATGCCCAAATGATGTAAAACACTAAAAATTTGGTTAGTGTATCCTCAGATTGTTAAGATTGGCTATCAACAGCCTGAATCAATGTAGGCGAGCAGGTTAGCTGCTCGTCTGAAGGAGGCGATCAGCACTTACGGTGAGCAGGTGAGCTGCTCACCTGTTTTGGTGAGATCTCGGGCGCGGAATACGAAACGTCTCCCCTTAAATCGCACGCCACTTTTCTTATTTTCAAAATTTTGCAATTTAGTCCCTGGGTATTTGCAAATAAGGGCCCGCCTTTTTCTTATAAATATCCAAACCTAAAACCTCCCTTTTCTTCTTTCGTCTTCTTCATTTCCGCAACCAACCTTCGGCGATTTAGTTTCTAAAAATCTGCCCGTCTTCAGCATCTTCCAGAGAAAGGTAGTATATTTATTCTAGTTCTTTCTCATTTTTCTTGTTCTTTGATCAGATTTGCGAGTTATTCGTTCATATCGTCAGAAGTTGCCGATTATGTAATTGCTCTTCGTCGTTCTTTCTGGAAACTGAGGTTTTGAGTTTGGTGCTTGTAGTTTTGGTATCGTTCGTTGTGTTTGTTGGATTGAGGGTGTTGACTTTCCGACCTTGGAGCTTCGATCACCGGAAAAAATAGCATCGCCGCCGTCGCCTGGTGGTTCGCCGCCGAGAAATCCAGAAAAATGGCCCATGGTCGAATCACCATTACATAAACTTTGGGATTACTCGAACTTAGTTCAAAATCGAGGTACGGGGAGCTTAGTGATTGGTTCGGATTCCCGGGAGCGTGATCGGGCGGTGTAAGAATGAAGGCGAGCAGCTGCGTATGAAGCTGAACGAGCTGCTCGCCCAGAATTGGGAGCTCAAGGAGCTGCTCGCCAATCTGGGCGAGCAGGTGAAGCTGCTCGCCAGGAGACTTCAACTGCTGCTCACCGGGAAGCCTCTACTGCTGCTCGTCTGGATGCTCAAGGAGCTGCTCGCCTTGACAGGCGAGCAGGTGCAGCTGCTCGCCAGGTTTCTCCAAGTGCTGCTCGCCTGGTGTCTGAAGGTGCTGCTCGCCTAACTAGGCGAGCAGGTGGAGCTGTTCGCCGGGTCAAACAAAGAGCTGCTCGCCCCAGGTGAGCAGGTGGAGCTGGTCGCTCCCAACGCTCGGATAGGGATTTGCGAGCGGCTAGTCGCGCACAGGCTGCTCAACGTAGACAATCAGCCTCCCCTCCGCCCGCTAGAAGAAGATTGCTATTAGCAGACAAAGATACTGAGGATGAAATTGATCCTGACATTCGTTCGGCTATTCATGATTCCTTTGGGACCAGTACCGAGTCTCCTGATACTGAAGTCGTTCGTGAGACTCCCGAGGCTCGGGATCAGTCTGGCGAGATTCCAAAAGAGATTAACCCTGGCGAGGACGATGCAGGCTCTGATCTTGGAGAAGATTTTGAGCGTGATCCTGGGCCGAGCCAACAAGAAATATGGGATGACCTAGCCAGAATCTATCAACCTCCTGAGCAATTGCTTGAACAGACGATTCCAGAGGGGATTGCACAGGAGATGAGCTGGGTGGTATATCTGGATCGGTATCGGGATTAGTTCATTCGACCTCAAATTCCTCCTGTTTCGTATGAGAAAATGGTATACATTGCCACCACGCATCGAAGTCTGTTGACAGAGGATGATTCGACTGCTCTTCGGGATGAGTACAAGATCCCACTTGATATTCACATGTATGTTCCTCGTGACTGCGAACGTGCTGATCGGCCACCACCGGGGTGTACCGCATTAAATATCGATATTCTCGAAGCCGGACTCCCACTTCCGCTGCATCCGGTGATCGGCCAATTTCTGATGGACATTAACCTAGCGATCACTCAAATTACGCCAAATGGATGGAATAATCTGCTAGGTTTCTTGACGGTGATGGGATTGGAGGGTTATCCCAATTGATTGACGGCTCCCGAGATTCATTACGCTATAATGATCTCGGTATGCAGCGAAGAAGGGTATGGATATTACTATCTGAAGGCCCGAGCGGGAATGAAGGTCGTCGAGTTGCTTCCGAATAAAGTGAAATGATGGAAAGATCAATTCTTTTTCATCGGTGGGGATTGGCGCGCTTCCACGTCTTACACCGGCACTAGTGAAAGGATTAGGACCCTGGAAGAATATGGGGAATTGAGACGTAAGTATCATTCTCCATGTGTTTTTCGTTCCAGAATTCACTAATGTAAACATTGTTTCTTTGCAGGTCCGAGGCTTCCAAAGTGGGACCGAAAGGAGTTCCTTTTTTGTTTCTCTATGCATTTTCCAATGCTTCTTACCGCCGCGAGCCGTTTCGGACAGTGAAGCACTTGTCGAGCAACCACTGTAGATGAGTAGCCGGCTTGATCACCAGTCCGCATCATCTCGCAGCCCAAGCTCCACTTCCAGCAGGTTGATACTGTCCACTTGCTAGTACTTCTCCAACTCGTTCATTTCTTTTTAATGAAAAGTTTTTGTGACAGATCAAGGAGTTACGGTCTCGATTCCTCTGGAGTTCCACGCTTTCTGCCGCCGAGTTCGAGATCTTGACTCCGGATTGAATAGGCGCACGATGGATCCTCCAGCAGCATTGCTTCAGTTGCGGAAGAGGAGAGGGATCAAGCCTCCGACGCAATGGGCAGCTGTGCCACCTCCTGTTGCTCCTGTCGCCGATCCTCCGGCTCGGAAGAGCCCACCTAAGAAGTCTTCCAAATAGTCCAGAAAAGGTGGCAGTTCTTCTGCAGGTGATGAAGGGAATGCCAATCAGCAGAAGAAGAAAAGTAAGACTACTGCAACCACCGAATTCGGCCATCCACCTGCTGATCCCCAATCAGGGGATCGTCGCGACCCATCCCCGCCTTCTTCTCGTGAACCAGGCTTTCGCCGAGACGACTCCTACCTTGGATGGGAACGGGAGATTCGGGAGTCGTAAGTTCCTATTCTCTCCCACCATTTTGCATTTGAATCATCATTTTGCTCATGTGATCGTTATTCTTTTTAGTTATCATCCAAGCGATCATCTTTTTTGTTGTGATGCACTTTATCAGGCTGCCTGTTCGAGGGTGCCGAGGTATATGGGTGATATTCCTGATCAGGACGTTCAAATGGCACTGAGTTCATTGCTCAGTCTTGGAGCAGAACAACCGACCGCACGATCTGTCAACAAGACGTGAGTGATAACTTGCTTATGGGCGGGATGTTTGCCAGCTCTGTTGCCATCACAATCCAGCGGGCCCTGGATCAGGTCCTTGACCTCAAAAGAGTGAATCGTAAAGCTGAGGATGAGTGTGAAGAGAATAAAAAGGCTCTAAAGGCAAAAGATGATGAGTTGGCCCGAGCAACTCTTAAGATCAAGAGTACTCTGGAGTATGAGAATAACGCTCTTGCCTCAGTCAAGAAACTTCAGTACAGCAATCGGAATCTCAATGAACAATTAACTGCGGCTACTGAAGGCATTGCCCGTCTCAAGGCTGAGAATGCTAATTCGCATCAGAAGTATGGTGATTCCCTGGATCGGATCCTGGAGTTGGAGAAGGAGAAAGCTGCACTTCAGAACACGGTGGAGTGCATGTATCCGGAAGAGGAATTTGTGGAGCAGATGGGTGAATCAGCTAACTTCGGATATGTTTGTGCATACTCCGAAAGTATTCGAGCGATCCGTACTGTTGAGAAAGAGGGGTCGGAGATGTCTGAGATGATGATGAGGAAATTATCAGACTTCCTTCGTGCCAATTCGTCGGCCAAGTCGCAGCCTCTTCCCCTGGCGGATCTAGTGGAGTCGGGACTTGACTTGGGATTTTTGGGAGAAGGATATACTATCGTCCGGCCTCAATTGCGATCACAATCAGCTCCTGACGCTCCCTCAACTGCTGCAGTCTCCGAGACTTCTTCCACCGCCCAAGAGACTGCTGATGTTGCTGAAGCTTCTCCTGAAGAAGGCTGTCAGGAGAGAGAGAACGAGATCGCCATGTCTTACATCCAGACTCCTCCTGGCGACGATATAACGGCTCCCGGGGTCCCGCGGTCTGATGCTGCTCACACCACTGATTAGGATTTTTGTTATATTTGTCTAATGTATTATCTGTTTTAGACATCAGTTTTACTTTTTGCTTTACTGCTTTGCGTTGTACTTTCATCTTCTGCCTTTTCAATTCCGAACATTGCTTGAATCTTTTATTTTCTACTGTACTTCTTTTTCTTCAATGAAGGATATTTTTCCAATGCACTTGTTTTGTTTTTAATGAACTCTAATGAAATACTATATCTGTCTAACTGTTATATATCGCCTTTATCGTCTGTTAGGTCTTTAGTTCGTTTCGCTTCGCCTCTTCCTGGGCACGGGACGAATAAGACACTCGCGCGGAAATGGGCCATCAGGAAGCGTTCACTTCATCCTGGGGAGCGTATTTACGTCCCTTTCATGGACATGAAGCGTTGTCCCGGTATTACCGGGTACATCCACTCTGCTATCCTCCAGATCGTACATGACGTCCTTCGGAGGGGCCTCGGATGCACACTCAAGTCCCTCTGTGTGTGGTCTTTCGGGGCTTCACGCTCGGTTCTTATTCGGGAGTAATTAGGCGTTTTAACGCCGTAACCTTTCAACCAAAGAAGAGCGTTGGCATGCTTGTGCTCTTTCTGGTGCTGGACGTACAGGCATCGTACAATGCCATTTTGTCTCTGCACGAAGAGCATGCTCGACCAGCAGAGCCGGAGCTCTAACTCGAGCGCATTTCGGCCCTCTGTTGCCACTTGTTAGTTAGGCAATTTCAGTTAGACTGCGCCCTTCTCAACAAAAGACCGTCTATAGCATTCATAATCTGTTCTGAAACAAAATGTACATTTACATCCTCTATTGGTAAAATTTCTTCAAGTGAGCAGCATTCCACGTGTATGAAGATGGTACCCCGTCCAGGTCTTCCAACTCGCAAGTCCCATTTGACCAACTTCGAGAAACACGAAATGGTCCCTCCCAGCCTGGTCCAAAAGTTCCGGATGGAGTGGATAGAATTTTCCGCAAGACTAGATCTCCTTCTTGGAAACTCCTGGCCTTGACTTGCAAATTGTAATACCGGGTAGCATATTCTTTGTATGTAGCGTTACGTACTTCTGCCGTCGTCTGCTTTTCTTCGAGGAAATCTTTTTCGATCGCAACGGCCTCGTCATTTTCCTTCTCATCGTACATACAAACTCGCCATGTTAGATTCTGCAACTCCACTGGTACCATTGCTTCGACGCCGTATGCCATTGTGAATGGAGTCTCGCCCGTGCTTGTTCTGAATGACGTGCGGTATGACCACAACACTTCCGGGAGTTCTTCCGACCAACTTCCATTTTTCTCTGTCAGGCGAAGTTTCAACGTCCGCATGATAATTTTGTTGATAGCTTCAACCTGGCCGTTGGACTGTGGGTGATACGGGGTTGAGTAATACTTCTTGATTCCCCAAGTATTACAGAACTCTGGGACTTTCTTTTCGTCGAATTGTGGCCCATTATCGGTTACGATTGATCGAGGTAAATTGAATCTGCAGATAAAAATTTTCCAGATAAAATTGATCATCTTCTCCTGAGTGACTGTCACCAGCGATTCGGCTTCGGCCCATTTGGTGAAGTAATCCACGGCAACCACGGCAAACCTCACACTTCCTTTCCCAGGTGGGAATGGTCCGATGATGTCGATACCCCACTTGGCAAATGGCCAAGGACCGTAGACTACTTTCATCTCTTGTGGAGAAACATGAATATTGGGGGCGAACACTTGGCATTTGCGGTACTTTTTGGAGAATGAAATAGCATCTTCTTTCAGGGTAGGCCAGTAATACCCTTGCCTCATGGTTTTGTGTGCCAATGCTCATCCTGCAACATGGCTTCCGCATATTCCCTCGTGGATTTCTTCTAGAACTTCTAATCCCTGCTTTCTTGAGACGAATTTGAGTAGGGGTGATGAAAATCCTCTCTTGTACAAATGGTCATCGATCATCACGTAATGTGCTGCTTGCTTGACTAACCGAACTACCACCCAAGGATCTTCGGGTTGTTCTCCCGAGGTCAGATACTTTCTCAGATCTTTTCTCCAGTCGTCATCTTCTTCGTCCATCTCCTACCCCCATTCAATGTTTGATTTATCTGGTAATCAAAGGTTGAAGGATTATCAAGCCGGGTGATGACGACTTCCGTTATCTCCATTGCCCCCTGGCTGGATGCTAATCGGGCTAAGGCGTCTGCTTGAGTGTTCTCGAGTCGAGTATCTATTCAATGTATGTTTGCTGAAACATTGATATCAGATGAGCCACTATCTTCTGGTATAGGATCATGTGTTCGTCGTTGGCTTCGAATTCTCCTCGGACTTGAGAAACTATGAGTTGTGAATCGCCAAAAATCTGTACTCTCTTAACCCCGATTGCCAATGCAAGTCTGAGTCCGGCAATTAGCACCTCGTACTCAGCTTCATTGTTGGTTGCCAGGAAAGCAAATCTTATTACCGACGTGAACACCTGTCGGTCAGGGCTTATTAAAACTACTCCTGCCCCTGACGCCAAGTTGGTAAACGAACCGTCTACATACAGGTGCCACGGATGTTCGAGATCCCTTGTCAGTTCAGATGGATAAGTCAGCTCTACAATGAAGTCGGCCAGAGCTTGTCCCTTAATTGTCGTTCTCGTTGCGTACGTAATGCTAAATTGGCTGATTTCTAGTGACCATTTTAGCAATCTTCCCGCGGTATCAGGACGATGCAGAATCTGTCGTAGTGGGAACGTCGTAAGTACCTCTACCTGATGATCGTAGAAGTACGGCTGCAATTTGCATGTGCTCATGACCAATGCATATGCCAGTTTCTCCGTTGGAGAATACCGGACTTCGGCTTCGTGTAGAGCCTGACTGACATAGTAAATCAGGGAATGAAACTTGCCTTCGGCGCATACCAGCACCGAACTTATTGCTACCTCTGACGCAGCGAGGTAGAGGTAGAGCTTTTCACCTGGGATTGGTTTGGATAAAATCTGTGTATTGCCCAGATATTCCTTGATTTCTTCAAACTCTCGTTGGCAATCTTTCGTCCACATGAAATTATCCTTCTTCTTCTTCATGACTTTAAAGAATGGCCGACATTTATCTCCAGAACGCGAGATAAAATGATTCAATGCAGCTAAACACCCTGTAAGACGTTGAACTTTTCGAACTGAATTAGGAGGCTGCATATCGATTATGGCTTTGACCATGGTTGGATTCACCTCTATCCCGCGCTGACTGACCAGATGCCCCAGAAACTTTCCCGAATGAATACCGAAACTATTTTTCTTCGGGTTAAGCTTCATGTTGTAGGCGCGGAGTATTTGGAATGTTTGAGAAAGGTGTTCAAGATGGTCTTCCTTGCGCAAGCTTTTTACGACTATATCGTCCACGTTGACTTCAATTGAGCGGCCGATATGCTCTTCAAACATCTTATTCACCAATCTCTGATAGGTGGCTCCAGCGTTGATCAAGCCAAATGACATCCTATCCCAACAGTAATGATTCTTGTTGGTGTAGAACGAGGTATGCTCCTGATCGTCAGGATGTAGTGCAATCTGATGATACCCTGCAAAGGCATCCATGAAGGTAATTAGCTCGTGCCCTGTAGTGTTATCGACCAGATGATCAATGTGGGGAAGTGGAAAGTTGTCCTTCGGCCAGGCGTCATTCAGATCAGTGAAGTCAATACAGAGTCTCCATGTACCATTGCGTTTACGAACAAGGACAGGGTTCGCGACCCATTGTGGGCACAAGGCTTCGTGTATCAACTTGTTGTCCAACAACTTCTTGACCTCTATCGTCAATGCTTCATACTTATCAGGTCCAAACTTCCGTCTTTTTTGGCGAATCAGTCTGCGTGCTGGATCAATATTGAGTCGATGACAGGCATGTTCGGTCGAGATACCTGTCATGTCTGAATGGGACCATGCGAAAACATCCAGGTTGTTCCTTAAGAAAGTGATCATTCTTGTTCTGAAAGGCTCCGGCAGTTCAGATCCGATGAAGAGTTCTAAATCTTCTTTATCTAGATAAGCCTGGATAGATGTTAACTCTTCCATCGGTGTGGCACGTTTTCGCTTTTCTTTCCACCTCAGATCCAGAATAGGTCCGTCCATGTTTAGTTCATCTTCAATCTCCATCGGTTCACTTTCGAGCATAGGTTCGAAATCTTAGCTGAGTAGGCATTCATCTAGGTGTACGCCCTCGAGATTCCTATCAGGCTCTGATTCCCCTAGGACTTGTACAATTGGATCAGGTACACTCTTTGGTACGTGAACTGGGTCATCAACCTCCATTGGTTCCGCTTCCACTTGGGAAGCACTCAATGTCTCAGGTTCCAGTTCAGCGTCTGGGGGAGGACTTTCGATCATGTGTATGTAAGTGACAGATGGCGCGTTCTAAAGTAAACATTCTCAGGCTTTCTTCTGATCGCCCTTTATTGTGCCAGCTCCGTTTGGTGTCGGGAATTTTATATAGTAGTAGTAAGTCGAACAGGCAGCTTTAAATTCATGTAAAAAAGGTCGACTGAGGAACCCATTATAGGAGGATGGCTGGTTTACAATGAGAAAATATACTTGCCTTGTCATCCTCCTATCGGGATCGTCGACCGATACAAGTTCAACAGATAGACGTATAGTTCCTAGGGGAATAATGACAGCATCTCCGAATCCTATAATCCTATGATTACAAGTCTCAATATAGGATTCGTAGTCCCCTATTTGGTCTAGAATACTCTTGAACAAAATGTTCGTATATGCTCCAGTGTCGACCAGCAATTTGTGAACTCGTGCATTCATGATGTTTGAACTAATGACCAAGGAATCGTTGTGTGGGGTCATGATCCCTTCCAAGTCTTTCTGTGAAAAAGTCAGCTCTGCGGTGGGCTTGGTAGAGGGTCCTGCCTCGGTTTCCTTAATCTGGTCTATAGCGCGCAATTCTGCTTTCTTTTTCCTCTTCGACGGAGGTGGCCTTCCATCTGTACAGCCTCCGGCTCGGCCAACCTCATGTTCTAAAACATAAACGTCCCGCACTGGGCCTGGCGGGGGAAGTAGGGCTTGTTGTTCCTGCCGGAGTCTCGGTCCCGCTCCTTCTTTGTTCTCGTTGTCTTCTCCATTCGCCCTTCGATCGGGCACACGCGATCTTTTTCCAGGGGCTCGCTTTACAAACTCTACCAACTTACCATCCTCATAAAACCTCCACAACTGTCTCAAGAGATCCTGACATTCGCTTGTGAAATATCCCGTTGCTTGATGATAGGCACGGTATTTGTTCCTGTTTGTTCTCCACGGATCCACCTTGAGCTTTCTTACCGGTGGCAATTCTCCAGTTCTCTTGACCGCGTTGAAAAGCTGGTCAATGGACACGGTCATCACTTGATTGAGTCTCTCCGCCAACTCGGTTCCCTCGAATGATTTCAAGTTCTTGGGGGTTTGGTATCTGCTGTCGCCTTTGGTGCTTCCTTAACTTCTCCCATGGACTTCTTCAGTGCTTCTTGCATGGCCACATATATCCCGGCCTTGTTCCAAAACTCTGCATAAGTTGTCGGACACGTAAGCTGCATTTCTTTCCACAAATCTGATCCGTTCTTCAAACCCGCCATTGCAGTGATCACCTTGGTATCTTCGCTAACTGGCTCTCCCTCTAACAAAATCTTGTCGAACCGTTCGAGGAATTACTGATCGGATTCCTCCAGTTCCTGGGCAAGATTCACCAGTCGATGCTTCCGGGTGAAACAGGACGCTGCTCCAAAAAAATGTAACAAAAACTCTCGGCTCAATTGCATGAAAAATGTAATCGATGCAGGAGGCATCGCTGTGAACCATCAGTGTGCATGATCTCCAAGTGTAAGAGGAAAGTTCCTACACTGGGTCGCATCAGACGCTCCCATAGAAATCATGTAATCTGTAAACTTGGACACGTGCACCTTCGGGTCTGACGTTCCTTCATACAGATTAGAGGCTGGGAATTGGATCTTTGGCTGAACAGGTGCCGAAAGTATTGCTGCTAATAGGGGTAAAACTGGGATCTGTATTACCGGGCTGCCTTCTGGGCGTAACGAGACTTTGACCTGAAGGTCTTCGATGGCCTTTTTCATTGATCATAAGATTTCATCCGAAGCCTCTGCACCTCGAAGGGGTGGTCGTTCCTCTCGCTCTAGGCGAGGGAAGCCTGACACTCGGTCACTCAGGTGCGACCTCACTGGAATCATACTTGCCTTATGTATGCCCTCAGGACCGAGCCTCTCTGCTGCCGGCCAACATAATCTTTCACGGACTGTGTGTTGCCACCCTTGATCTACCTCTGGTACTCGGTTGGGTCTCCCTTGGTCTACCTCTAGTACCCTGTTAGGTCTCCTTTGGTCCGCTTCTGGAGCTCTACTGGGGGGTCGATAGGCCGTCACGGGCTGGCCCTGCGACCTGTACTCCCGTGGTTCCTGTAGTCTGCTCTTCAGAGTTTCGTGACTTGATTCATCCATCACGCTCCGCGCTCTTCCACCTTGTGGGCCCAGTCGGTCTGCCATTTTTTGCCCCAACCAATCCGTCACCTTCCGCTTCCCGCGTTCTTCGCGCCTCCATCTCTGTTCACTGTCAGCCTCAGTCTCTGGTGGACCCTGATCGACTCGTTGAAGAACGGGGCCTCTAATCAGGTTGAGTGCCAGAAGGATCGGCTGCACCCTGTTGTTGCTCTTTCAGCACTCTACAGAGTGCTGTTATGCGGGAGATATCCTCGGGGTTCTGCAGGAATGGGAGCAGTTCAGATAATCCCTGCATATAATTATGTCCCACTTGTGCTGTTGGGACTTCGGTTGGTTCGGCTTGTTGTTGACTTCCGGCAGCACCCTGGATTGCCGTTGATTGTTCGGGTGCCGGGGCTCTTTAATTTGGCAGGTCGTTATTTCTCTCGCGAGATGTCATCCTTGGTTGAGAAACTTCCCTTGACATTTTACGTTATGTCAGCTCCTTTCCACAAAGCAGGTTAAGCTGTTATGCTATTAAATAAGCAAACAGGTGACCAGCAGTTTTGGCGAACAGCTGAGTTGGACAGGTGAAAACAGGTGACCAGGTGAGCTGGTGGTCCAACAGGCGACCAGGTGTATAAACAGGCAACCAGGTGTGCAAGTAAGCGACCAGGTGTGCAAACAGGCGACCAGGTGTGCAAACAGGGGACCAGGTGTGCAAACAAGCGACCAGGTGTGTTTTCTTCAAGCCTTCAAGCGAACAGCTTGTGCTCCTTCAAACCTTCAAGCGAGCAGGTTGTGTTCCTTCAAGTATTCAAGCGAGCAGCTTGTGTTTCTTCAGGCGAGCAGGTGGTTGATCTTCATCCAAAATCCAAGTTTTGCAGTTTCCACTCTAGAATCCCACAAATTCCAACAACCGGAGGTTCAGGGCCCTCCTTCTAGCGCCAAATTGTTAATGAAATCTTCGCAACAGAAGCATTTATGTGGCTTTTAGGTGCGATTTCACTAACAATCAATCAAGAACAGTTTAATGGAACTGCAAAGTGCTTGATTATGTGAAGATTTTGGCAGAGCTTCGCTAAGGCTAAGAAAACTTGTATTAAAACGTAAATGGAGCCCTATTTATAGGCAAATACATAAGCAGGTGGTGGCATACACTTTGCCACGATTCTTCTGAAGCTTACACGTGTTCCTAACCGCTTAAACAAGATAATTATAACGGAAAATTGGGTAAAAATGATGAAATGGAATCCTGGTGATCTTCTTGAAAACAGGCAAGCAGCAGTTCATTCCTGGCGACCAGCTCTTTGGGCGAGCAGGTGAGCTGCTCGCCCATTATGAGAATTACAACACCTGCTCGCCTATTATGAGCAAATAGGCGAGCAGGTCAGCTAGGCAGGTGGTTGGGCGAGCAGGTGAGCTGCTCGCCCATTCCTCTTTTGCACTGCTGCTCGACCATTTCTCGCTTGTTTGACGATTCTTCTTTTCTCGCATTGAACTTCTTTAACTTTGCCCATAATCATCATGTTTGATTAGTTATTTTGGGACACGTCATCCGGTATTCCACTGATTACTTCCTTAATCATCAGGATTAGATTATCACATCAACACCAGGTAAGACTAGATGATGATGGATATGTAGTTGATTTGATTGGAAAAACATGTTCTTGTAGAGAGTGGCAGATTTCAGGAATCCCATGTACTAATGCTTGTGCAGCAATTCACTTTATGCATGAGGACCCTGCAAACTATGTGCATAGGTAAAACTTTTATTCAAATTTCATATATTGACTTTGACGAATTTCTTCACTAACTTCAAATTTATATTTCTTGTATAGGTACTACATTGTTGATAGGTACATCCAAGCATATGAACATGGAATTCAACCTTTGAATGGGAAAAACTTGTGGCCCATAGCTGATGGAGATCCAATCAAACCTCCCCCATACAGAAGAATGCCTGGAAGGCCTAAGAAGATGAGGAAGTGAGGACCAGAAGAAAATACAAAAAATCCATCAAGGCTTACAAGGCATGGGATTTAAATAGCCTGCTCTATTTGTGATGTTGTGGGTCACAACAAAAAACTTACCCCCATGTCAAAGACCCAAATTTCCAAAAGCCAGAAAAAGTGCACGTAGGTTTATGGTATATTATTGTTATTGCATTTGCATTATATATATATATATATATATATATATAATTTATATTTATCATGTATAGAAGAAGAGAGGCAGACCTAGAAAAACTCAAATTGATGAAATAGGGGCAATGACAGCAGCACTTGGTCAGGTATGTGTTAGCTTTGTATTGTGTTAATTTCAAATTACCTAGCTGTTATTTATTTAATCTATATACGTTTAGAGAAGGAGAGGAAGACCAAGAAAGGATGTAGGAACAAGTAGTGTAGGAGCAAGTGCAGGTGGAGATGGAGCAAGTGGAAGTGGAGGAACAAGAACAAGTGCATCTGCGATAACCAATATTTCTAGTCAAAAGAAACAATTTGTGAAAGAGAGAAGGATGGCAAATCAGGGTATAGGTCTGCTAGTTTGTGAAGGATCTGGAAATATTTACATGAGAGTAAGTTCCTAAATGTTAATTTTTTTAAAGACCTAATTAATTCATCTCTTACATATATATAAATGTAATAATTTATAGACACCTGGGTCAAAGAGTAATGCTTTGTATGTGAGTGGTGCAGACAATGTGGCAAGTGCGTTGAGAGGTGGAAGGGGTGGTAGCTCATTGAGAGGTCAAAGTGGTGGTCGTTCAGGCAGTGGAAGAGGGTAATCCAGTACCTCAGTTGGTGGCACTCAAGAGAGTCATGCGTAACTTATTGAAGTAAATTATTGATGGTGGTATATTTTGTGGAGTGAAGCAGTTCAAACTTCTATTATGATGAGTTGTTGTTTTTATAACATGCTGGTGATATGTTATTTTTTAAACAGGCTGTTATTTTTTTTATCAATTTTAAACTTATTGATGTAGCATATCTTGTTGGAGTTTATATGTTTAAAAATTATTGCTTTAAAAATCGAGAGAGTGTTGTTTAGCCTTATAAGTTATCTTTAAGAAAATAGAGTGTAATTGGAGCATGATAGTGAAAGAGTTAAAGGTGAGAAGTTGGAGTTGGATTGCAACTAAAGAGAGAATATATAAGGAGTTCAACCTCTCAATCCAAGAGCAGCTTTGAGAGTTTTGAAGGGATGTTAAAAGTTCTATAGAGAATTTTAGAACTATTCTTTTCTTAACAAATTTCTAAGTCTTTGTGGTGTAGAATATCTTAAGGGTATTTCGTATACCTGTCCCTCTAATATTCTATGTCAATAAAATTTCCTTCTTAACTTTTATTGTCGCATTTAGATCTGGTTCAGTCATGGGTTTTCTCAAAAAATGTTGATTGAGTTATTCAGCGATTAACTGGGGAACCCTAGAAGGGGTGATTTAGGGTTCTTCGCGAGGCTTCTTCCCCTGTTTTTATTAATGATTGGTTCTTGTTTTCTATTAAGATTATGTCTGATACTCTGCACCCTGATTTCATCAAAGAGAGATTATGTGAATATCTTCGTGCCTCGCGGGAGGGCAACGAGGTTTTTGAAGAAAACCCTAGCGATTCATCTACGGCCACTTCCCACGCACGACTAAATCTGGATAGGGATGTGATTCGTGCTATGGACTCATTCTTCCCCGGGTTTTCACACTATAT
Organism: Prunella vulgaris; assembly: GCA_026898435.1. Classification (NCBI taxonomy): domain Eukaryota; kingdom Viridiplantae; phylum Streptophyta; class Magnoliopsida; order Lamiales; family Lamiaceae; genus Prunella; species Prunella vulgaris. The sequence goes on from JAPKLY010001649.1 coordinate 32,132, forward strand.
CAGATCTTATAATAAACATCAATCGACAACGAATTTGACTTCTCAACAGATGCCCGATTGCAAGGACGCCTCTTATGGCTGCGGATCCGGCCACACCTCGTCAAATCCTTGCAGTAACTCTTCTATGGATTTTGATCCGGCATCCTTTGCGGCGCGCACCAATGCCCAAGATACCTTGCCTGTAAAGAGGGTATTCCTAAAATCCACGGGTGATTTGGATGCAGATTTTGGGCCTCGGCCTACCGGGCACCCCGTTGTTACACGTCCGGTGGTTGGGGGCACGCAGCAGGGTGCTAAACAGACCTTTGCGCAAGTGATTGCGGGAGGTTCGGAGCCCTTGCTTGAGAATGCACATCCGGGTGCGTCTGAAACCGTGAAGCCGGTTCGATAAGGTGACTTCTATATCATAGAGGTGGACGAATTGGCATATCAGCAAAGTGTACAGGACTTCAGTAACGCCCTTATTGGTCGAATATTCACACAATCTGGGAAGCCTTTGTTGACCCGACTGGCCCTTACTGATGCGTTGAAGGGGGCTTGGCATCTCACTTCGGGTTTGAAGCTGATCCCTCTGGGTAAGGGCTATTTTACTGTCCTATTTGATTCGGAATTGAAGAAGAATAGAGTTGGTGTACGCAGCAGCTGGCAATTCGAATCTGGTCATTGTCACCTCCAGAATTGGGTGCCGGATTTTAATCCCAATAATATTAAAACGTCTTCAGTTCATGTCTGGGTCAGGTTCATGGAGCTGCCAATTGAATATTGGCATCCAAAGATATTGGAATCCCTTGCAGCTGTGGTTGGGAATTTAATTAGAGTAGATAGGAATACTACGGATCGTACTATGGGGCACTACGCACGTATGCTTATTGAGGTGGATTTGAAAAGCAATCTTGAACAGAAGATCATGTACAAACGTGCGAATCAATTTGCTTTTACTACATTGCATTATGAGAATCTCCCTGATTTTTGTAGGGAATGTAACGTGGTGGGGCATTCTACTGCTAGATGTTCAAAGGTTGGCCAGGGGAAGCCGGGCTTTGAGCGATATGGCAGAAGTCGTAGTAGACGGAAAATGAGGGTTCTCCAGTGGGGCTTAATACATGTGTTGGGGAGAACGGTGTTACCTCTGGTCAGTCTAAGGTGACAGAAGGTTTGGAGGCTGGGTTGGACAAGGCGGTAGAAGACTCGGAGACTGGGCTGGAGGTTTCAGCGGTTTCCCCCCCGAGGGAGGATGACTTGAGTTTGGCTTTGGTACCAATGAGTAAGGATTCTAATACTACTTCGTGTTAGGATGATGCCTCAGGTTGGGAAGAGCTTCCGGCCTCTCGCTCGCGCTCGAAGTTTAGTTTTTCGGATGTCACCATTCCTACAGTGTTCCCATCAAAAAGGTCATTCGTGGTGTAGCCCATTCCAAGGGACAACAACGAGGGTCTACAGTTGGTGCTTCCGGTGAGCCTCCTGGACTGCCCGCTCAATGGGATCCTGGTCTTGCGGCTGCTGGTTTGCGACAGCAATCTCCCTCCTTGCAGGTTAACGCTTCGCCTTTTGTGATTGATAACTTGGCTCCAAAGTCCAGGGAGATGGCTTTGGTTGCTCGTCGGAGTTGGGCTGATCAACTGGAGGAGGAGGAGCAGGAGGGTCTCTCATAGCCGCAAAAGCATAGCCATGTTCAGCAGTTGCTGTCTTTATGTTGTTGTCTTAGTTGTTGTATGCTGCTGTCTTTATGCTGCTGTCTTTGCTGTTGTATGCTGCTGTCTTTATGCTGTTGTCTTAGTTATTGTATGTTGTTGTCTTTATGCTGATGTCTTTATGTTGCTATCTTAGTTGATGTCTGTTGCGATGTTTACATCTATTTCCTGTTGTTTTTAACTTTGAACAGCTGTTCTATTTCGATCTTGTGATGACTTTGCATTTCGGGTCTTGTTCTTATAGGTGTGATTTTTTTTAGGCCTTGTATTCCGGGCCTTGTCCTTAGGGGAGTAAGGGCTTGGATGTTTGCACTTTTTTTTCCTTGACTGGTTTATCCACAACGGCGAGGTTTTTAATGGGCACATTCATCCTTCATTTTTCCTCCTTTATCCGAGTTGTGGATTCTTTTCTTTTTCTTTTAATAATAATACCATATTTATTATTCATGGGTTTTCTCCTTGCTGCAAATGGCCTACATTTATATATACTGTGGTTTTTTGAATTTTGGCTTACTATATGCATGCTTTAAAACAATTTTAATCAAATGAGAAACAGGATTGTAGGAAATTTCTGAAGAATTAATTATATCATATTTTTACCATTAAAGTATATTATCAGTTGAGGATGAACACTAGAGATAAAAAAAATCTTTATTTAGAAATTACCTGCAAGAGAGATGGAACTATTGAAAAATCAAGCATGTCATTCAATGAAGGTTCACATTCCTCAGTACAAATGACAAATGAAAGAACAAGACGTACATTCCTCAATACAAATGATAAATTTTAATGAACAAATCAAAACAAACACATTATACAATTCAAAATAACTATGGCAACATGATGGTGGTCTTCCCATCACCGGAGAAAATCTTAAATAGAACAACCAATACCAAGATCATCATTCTTTCAAAAAAAAAAAAAAAAACCAAGATCATCATCAATATATTAAACAACATTCTTAATAACTCCTTGTATTTTAAAATTGATTCTTCCAGCATCTTCTTCTTCATTGTCAATATTTCTCCATCCATTCTCTTTAACTCCATGTTAAAATTCCGCAACTCCTTATTTTGTTCATCAATAATTCACAATTTTTGCTCCATTTGACTCAATTCCTCCTTCAAAATAATCTCATTTTTAATCCTTTCTTTCAATTGAGCCTCAATAAAAATTTTCTTTCAAGCAACTCTAGCCGCAACAATTTTGTATTGAGGTGGAAGTTCATCATCTATCCACTCAAAATACTTGCAGTCATCATTCTGTTGAACAAAATACAATTTTTTTTTTAAATTTGGGCTTCTGCAGTAAAGGGCATCCATCCACACATCACTTTGAAAAGAAAAAAAAGTGAACGAACTTACCTCTCTCAAAGGGCATTGTAGAAACCTCCTTCCTGGGTTTTCTTCAGTGTAGGACGTGAATAAAATAGCATCCATACCATGGCCTTTACAAACCTTCTTCTCCATCGAGCTTTGAACAGTTTCATAAGGGTAATAAGATGTTGACCCACCACTGCGGATAGAGGATGAACTCTGAGAATTTATTCACTGATTCATCAAAACAAATCGAAGGTCCTTCGCAAATTTGGGGATTTTAGGGTTCTTTTTTCTTTGTCACGTTATTTTACAAGGTCATTAATGTTTTTCTCATTCAAAAAATATATTTTTAATATAAAATTTTATTATATATGTGTATCGAATTGCTGGCCGTCAATAAAAAAATCAGTTGAGTAATCAAATTGTGTATCGAGTTGGAACTTTTTAAAAGGTTGGGATTTTTCAAAATCAGCTCCGGTGAGACACGTCATCAGTTGCTGGCCGAAAGAAAAAAAATGTGTATCGAATTGGAACTTTTTAAAAGGTTGGGATTTTTTATAAAAATCGTGAAGCTCAGAATTAAATTGAAAGGTGAGTAAAAGGTAGTGTATTTATATAGAATTAACCCTATATTAAAATTAATAAAGCTTATAAGTTCAAATGATAAATGTTATTTTGGCTGATTACTTATGTCTAAAAGGTGATTTTAGCTGCCAAAAGTTCACCTATTGAATTTTAAATGTAAACTGTTAGCCAAGACATTAAATACAGATGCGAAGTTATACTTCATAAATGAGGTTAAAATTTAAGACCACTTCTAGAATCAACATTGAGAAAATTTCTGAATATATCAAGGTTGAAAGCTCACTAGAATTCAAGGTTATGAGAGACCTAGAATCCACAGAGATTCTCAAGTTTATGAGTCAAAATTACATGTATCTGCTTATGATTTCATATGTGATTGTGTTTGAAGACTTGCAACTCTTTCGAAGTCCTGTTCATGACCTTGATGTATGTGATAAATACAAAGTATGAATCCCGAAAAGCTTGTGGTACCTAAAAAAATAAATACTTCTCTTTGTTGCCTATGAGATAATTAGATAAATATATCATTTAATTCTCAACTATTATAATATTATAGTTTCAAGTTAGCACTCCTATGTCTCAAAGAAATTTGCACACTTTTTTATTTGGGCATCCCATACAAATTTACACACTACTAAAAAAAGGAAACACTGATTTACGTGCACATTCACAAATATATACACATATTTACTCATATGTCACTACTTTATATATAAAATACATTTTTCTTAAAAAATGTGATGTCCCATAGGAATTTGAAAATCTCAAAATATGATCTTCTTGGTATAGGAACAATGCAAATTTTGGGTGTAAAGCGTATTCAACTCTTCCTGAATGAGAATTAAAGGGATGGTAGGGAGAGAGCTCGAGACTACATGAAAATGGAAGAAGAAGGTTCTTTGCATTTCAATTTAATTTTTTAATTATTTATTAGCTTAAATATTTGCAATTAATTTAGGCTTCAATGAAGATGTGTATTAGCTTAATATCATGAGAAAATTATTTCAAATTTAGATATACTTTTGATCTATTTCACAAATAGTGTGGTGATTATAAGCATCAACTTATTGGTCATAGATTTGTGGTTCAATGAGGTAGTTCTTGGCATTAAACTTAAGTAAAATTGCATTGCAAGTATTCCATGGAGAAATATGATAAATTTTAAATATTAATGCAGAAGTAAAGTACCTTCACTTGTGAATAGAAAATATTGTAGTTGTATCGAGAAACTATATTTGTTTCTTATTTATTTGGTCCAATTTCTTCTATTGCTTTCATACATCTAGATTTTGATTTAGGTTGGTCTAGATTTCTCAACCTCGTAAGACTATTTCTTTAATTTACTCCATTTTATATATTTTTTTCTCTCCATCTTTTGGGGCTAGAAGGTGGTTTGGACATTTTTGGAGTAAGAAGAGCATGATTACATATAAATTTTTATATCAGAACTCTTTATAAGAGAATAATGTCTCCATGGGAAAGACAGTAACTTAGTACTTTCTATTGCTACTTCAGTTTTTTAATTTTCATTCAAGGATTATATAATATTGTAATTATTGCATGGAAATAATATTGCAGGAGGTTGGACAACCACGTTCAGCTTGTGGTGTTTGAATCCTACTGTCGCATTTACAAAAGCTTGTTGATTGTTCGCAATTCGTATTTGTCTCTTTCATTTTCAAGAGGGATGGGAGGACCTGAAGGTCTCCATAACAAAATAGTATAATATTCGTAACCAAAAGCTTAAATATTCTGATCCATAAAGTATAATATTATTAGAGGCTTCCTTACGACGTAGAGATGAGAGATTTTTTTACCTTTTTAAGAGCTCCAGAAATGTTTAAGTATGTCAAGTGTCAAATCATCAGCATTGTCAGAAGCACAAAATGAGATGATTAATTCTTATATGTTATTTACAAGAGAATGATAAAACTTATGAAGAGAAAATTTAGTTCTCATATGAAATGAGAGTAAGATAATAATAATCGATGATCATGAAAGACTAATTCTGACTTATCGATCCACACATTTTGTTAACTTTTTTGCATTTAACTAAGAAGATTATAGTCTGTCATTTTTTATTTTTTTGTGGGGGAGGGGGAGGGAGAATTGTTTCATTTTCATTCCTATTAGTTTTGAATTTTTTTGTGTAATTACATCTCCTTATGTTTGAAACCAGGTCCTCATAGTATTCAAACATTTGCAATTATTATTAATAGTATGTTAATGTGGTCCAAAATTTATTTCTATTAAAAAATGTTAATAAGTATTAAATATAATTGCTCATAACTTTCTTAAATTATTGGAGCGATGATAATTTCATGTGGTGTTTACATTATCAATAAAAGGCTAAATGCAATAGTTATATTAGACAGAATTATGAAATCTGTTCATATTATTTTCAAGTTTTTTTAAGTGAATTTTTTTCATACATATCTATACACATTTTAAAAAAAAAACATTTAACGTGCAAAACGCACGTGAATGACAACTAGTTTAACTAAAGGGAAAATACACATTTTTGTTCTATATGTTTCGTTGACTTTGGTTTTCATTCTCTTAAGTTTTGAATTTTTGTTTTCATCCTTTAACTTACCAAAAATTATGGTTTTCGTTCTCTTAAGTTTTGAATTTTTGTTTTCGTTCTTTAACTTATAAAAAATTATGGTTTTCATCCTCCAACCGCCTATAACCAGTCATAAAACCGGTAATACACATGTGGATCCATTTTTCTTTCTTTTTTTAAACAAAATACTAACGTGGGGGTATTTGGAGGAAATTATGATTTCACGGGCCCAAATATTTTTGCAAGCTTGAATATTTAATTTAAATTCACTACTGCAGATTTACACTTAGAGAGTTCTTATTGTTCTAATAAGAGTTCTCTA
>JAPKLY010001650.1:0-38571 GCA_026898435.1 Prunella vulgaris
CTCGATAATTGTTTTTCTCTTGAAGATTCAAACAAACATCAAGCTAGGGGGCAACTGTTGATGAAATAATCTAATCCAGATGATTAAGGAAGTAATCAGTGGAATAACGGATGACGTGCCCCAAAATAACTAATCAAGCATGATGAATATGAGCAAAACCAAAGAAGATCAATATAAGAGAAGAAGAATCATTGAACAAACAAAAAATGGCCGAGCAGCAGTGCCAGAAAGAAAAGGGCGAGTAGCTCACCTGCTCGCCCAACCACCTGCCAATACACCTGCTCGCCTATTTAGCTCAAAATAGGCGAGCAGGTCTTACAATTCTTGTCATGGGCGAGCAGCTCACTTGCTCGCCCAATGAGCTGATCGCCAGGAATGAAGTGATGCTCGCCTGATTTGGGAGTGATCACCAAGACCTTGTTTTCATCATTTTTAGTCAATTTTCCGTTGTAATTATCTCATTTAAGCAGTTAGGGACACTTGTAAGCTTCAGGAGAAGCGTGGCAAAGTGTATGCCACCACCTGCTTGTAGAAACGCCTATAAATAGGCCCCCAATTTCATTTTAATGCAAGTTTTCTTAGCCTCAGCGAAGCTATGCCGAAATCTTCACATAATCAAAAACTTTGCAGTTCCATTAATCTGATTTTTATCGATTGTTAGTGAAATCACATCTAAAAGCCACATAAACGCTTCCGTTGCGGAGATTTCATTAACAAAAGTGAGGGGATTAAATTAAGGTTGGGCTCTGTGGGAAAATTAGCCAGCAGCATCCTGGAGAGATGAGGAGGTTTAATTAAGGTCAGAGGCCCAGTGAAATCGAGGGTTGATCATTAATTAATTAATTCCAAGGTTGAATCTATGAGGTTCTGGACCCTAATCGTAGCAGAGATGGCCTCCATCGCTAGGGTCTTAACTGAACCACAATAAGTGTGAAATAGTGAGTGTGGCTCTGTCTATTCAAAGAATATATAGAAACACATTCATTCACTTTTCACACTTGAAATATTGCAAATTTTCTTGACACTTTAGCTGAGTAGAAAATTTTCTGGTTGGGGTTTTGAGATTTCTTCCAGTGAAATATCTCACCTTATAATTATGATCACAATACCTATACCAATCCAATTTATGTTTTAACAAAAACTGTTTCCTTCGACAATGGTTATTCGAATTTAATTTGCAATTTAGTATTCTTGAATTGACAAGGTGCATTGGATGAAGAATCTTGAATTCAAAGAGACATCTTGGTATATTAAAAAATATTAATTAAGGGGGCGCTTGTTTCAAATTCTTCAATGGTAATGGGAATGAAATTTCATTTTCCTCCTTTATCTCTACATATATTGAATGAGAGTTGTGTTCATGGTAGTACATCATTAATGTTGTGCTCCAATTTTGAAAAAAATTAACAAAAAAGAATGTTGTTGGTTGTTGTATGGGGGATTGATTGAGGAGGATGATTATAAAATGAGATGTAGTTAATCAAATGAGGATAGTTATTACCTAATTTAGGAAAAAAAACAATGTTATGTACCTTATTTGTTCTCATTCTATACAATAATTACTATGTGTATATCCTCATTCCCATTACCATTGAAGAATTTTCATACCAAGCGCCCCTAAAGTTTTTTAGGAAATTACACATGACAAATGATAAAGTAAAAAAAATTATGCATATTCAAAATTGGACCGCATTTTGGTATACTAGTGGGTTTTTATTCGATGAAGTTATTGAATAACTTAAGGCTCACGTTAAATGCACTCACATCAGTTAATAGTACACACATCAAAAAAAATTTAGGTTTAATAATGTATAAAAATGGCATATATACCCCTCATTACACAATATACACTATTGATGCACCCACCCGTATAATTCTAAATTTTTTTTCCATAATTTTATATCTTAATTCTTTATTGAAATTCTGTCATTTTTTTCATAAATCAAATCTTAAGAAGCAAATTTTTTCTTAATTTTAAAAAAATGTAAAATTTTTACCCAAAAAAGATTTATTTGCTAAAAATACAACAAAATTATGATAATTTTTTTTTAAATAGATAAAAATTTCAATTTTTTTTTCGTGAATCTTGATTTTTTTTCGCAAAATTAATTCTCAAAATTGAAATAGAAGGGAAAAAGTGGATATTGTGCATGTTACTCAATCTAATTCATCATCCAAAGAGTTTGATCCCAAATCCAATTCTAGTGTCAATAGGTTAGAATGTGTTCCATATGCTCCTGTATCTGGTGAAATTGTAGAATTTGGAGGAGTTGGTTCTATTCCTGCATTCGATGTGAGTCTTGCGCTTGATAAGAAAGCTTTTTTATCGGATAATTGGTCTGATATATTTAAAAATGGTGTTGGTTCTGTATTCAGTGGTGGGAGTGTTAATTTTAGGACCAATCTTAGGAAGTATGCCACGAAGATGGGTTTTCGTTTTAAGTTCATGAAAAACACTGCCTCATATATATATGTCATTTGTCATGAGTCTAACAACACTGGTTGTGAGAGGTATATTCGTGCTAAATTGTTAAAGGTATCTGGTGCATTTGTTATATATAAGGTCAATTTTACTCATAGGTGTGTTGGTATATTGTTGAAAGACAAGACCAAACGTTTGTGTCCTAAAATAATTGGGAAATTATTGTTGGGTGAGGTAAAGTCTAAGCCTGATATGGCAGCCAAGGATGTTGTAGATGTAATTAGGAACTCGTATGGGATGGAGATTCCTTACTATAGGGCTTTCAGGATAGTTGAATCTGCTAAGGAACAGATTTATGGAAATTTTGATGATTCCTATCAAGATCTACGCTGGTATTGTTCAACCATTGAGCGCACCAACTCTAGAAGTATTGTAGCCATTGAGCGCACCAACCCTTCAAGAAAACAGCACTACTCATTGTTTTGAGCGTCTCTTCATTGCATTTAAGGCATGTGTTGAAGGTTTCAAACATTGTAGATCTCTTCTATTTCTAGATGGGACATTTCTAAAGGGGTGTGCTAAGGGCACTATGCTAGTTGCAACTGCTAAGGATGGAAACAATGGTATGCTATTTTCTAAAGCATATTTTCACACCTTTTGCATGTCAACTGAATTTTAATTTTCCCTTTTTTTCCAATTGTATTTAGGTCTTTTTCCTGTTGCTTATGCATTGGTTTCTGCTGAAAATATATCCAATTGGGAATAGTTTGTAAGGAATATTAAGGATAATATTGTGCATGACTAGGAAATTGTTTATATTTCTGACCGGAATCTTGGGTTGCTTTCTGCACTCAATAATGTTTTTTATGAACCCAAATATTTCTATTGCTTATTCCATCTGTTGGTAAATTTACGTGGTCAGTTTTCTTCTGGTTGGTCTAACAATCAACGTGTAGACCTAGGTGAGATTTTCAAAGCAGCTGCTTATGCTCCAGACGAACGACTATTCAATCATAATATTCAATTGTTCGTTCATGTTGGTGGGAAGATTGCTGAAGATTGGTTAGACCAACTCCCATATGAAAAGTGGGCGGTTGCTTATTCTCCCCATATCACACGCTATGTGGAGATGACGTCAAATGCTGCTGAATCATTCAACAATTGGATATTGGATGCCAGATCACTCCCTGTCACAAAATTGATAGATCGCATTACACAAAACATTGCTCGATGGTTTGTTGATAGGAGAGATGAATCTCAAGGATGGACCACACCTCTTATACCCCAAAGGCAATGTGATTGGGATTACATGTACGAGTTTGGGAGTTCGTGGATTGTTTCTAAATCTCCTGATGGAGAGTTTGAAGTGCAGTCTGATATATCATGCACTGTTGATTTGCGTCGCCGGTATTATTCCTGTGGACAGTGGTTTGTTACCGATTTTCCTTGTGTCCATGCAGTTACAGTGATATGCCGAAATTGCAGCTCCATTTTCACTCACATTGAAGAATGCTTTTATACATCAGAGTATGTAAAATGTTACCAGAAGGACCTGAACCCCATCCCGGACACAATGTGTTTTCAATGTGAACCATCCCCAGAGCAGTTTAAGATGCAACCGCCAATTCTTAATAGGAGACCAAGTCATCCAAAGAAGAATAAGATTACTTCATATGGTGAATTCCCAAAGAAGAAGCCTAAATTGTGTTGGTCATGTGGTAAGCGAGGATTCCATGACCACACATGCACTAAGTCCTGAAAGGTAATGAAATTTCTATTTTCCAGCAGCCACCATGATGCATTATTTTGGGATTATGATAGGGGTCATCATTCTTGTTGTAGGTGCATAACATCTTTTTTTGTGGGCAAGAAGGTTATTTGCATATTTCTTTAGCATGCAGTAAATACAGCTCCAGTAAGTAATTTATATTTTCCAGCCACTATTAGGATGCCCATATATTTTTTTGTATCAATTTTCCTTGCTAATCTTGTTTGTTTTGTGATACCGTATGCATTTTGTTTGTATGTGAAGTCAGGATCTTTTGTGGGCAAGTGCACATCTTTTTTATCATGTGCTTTTTTGTGGCAAGTGCACATCTCAGTTCTTCTTTTGGGTCAGTCATTTAAAACTTCATTTGCTCAGTTATTGAGTAAGAAGTTTTCTATGTGGTGATCATAATTATTTTGGCTCTATTTCTTTTTGGGTCAATGGCTGTTTTTGTAAGTAATGAATAAATTGTATGCCCTTTATGAAATTTTCAGTCGTTTTTTAGCAAATTATGTTTATGTAATACCGTTTTTATGCACACTGCTTAATTTTAAAATTTAGATACCATACCATTATAAACTGCTACATTCTTACATAAACATTTTGGTAAATACAATTGCACACACCTTCACTAGTACAATTGTAATGACATTGCCCATAACCACAGTACTTAAAGACAGCTTGTTAATGTTCATACCATCATTATGTACTCTTGATGAGTAGTTTGTGAAAGCTTCTGCATGCTGGGTAACTTCCTACGGTACGATGTTTGCTGGATAAGGCCGTAGGGGGTTTGCACCAGTTAGAAAAACCATGTTGTTTAAAATAGTATAAAAGTCTAGCTGGATTTCTTGGTGATTCAGACATCATTATTGTAGCCGGAGAGTTGCATTTTGAACAAGTTGATTTGCTGTACTTTGGATAGTTGCTTGTACCTCCATATGAGCTAGCTTCAGACATTTTTGTGAAGTAGGTTAGGGATTTTTTGACACTGATGTATTTTTAGATGACAAATCCTTATATAGTCAATGTTGGTTTGTTTGTTTTTCCAGTAAGGTTATGGGCCTCTTTATATAAGTTCATTTTTTGTTTTGTTCCAACGGTCATATATATGTCTTATAAATTTGCCAACCGTTATAAACTTTTGTTTAAAAAATTATATATATGGTTCTAATAAAATATTAGTATATAAAATACTATTATAAAATATTCAAGAAACTTCCAAAATTTAATATTAAATATTATAATATTTTTTTCACAGGACCACTTCTCAATAAACGTGTAACATGCACAAAAATTTTCATGCACAGGCCCATAACTTTCAATCATGAAATGCACAGGCCCATGCCTCAACTTGTAAAATGCACAGGCCCAGAGAAATGCACAGGCCCTGAAAATGCACAGGACTGATTCATTTATTAAATAAAATGGCCCAACATTAAAAAAATAACCCACAAAAATCATATAACATTCGCAAATTTGTAAACAATTGATTATCTTAATCATTAATTAAATCTATGTTTAAAAACCAATTACATATATTAACCATATGCACAAACACCGTTATTAACCTTACCCAAACCGTGTCACTTTTTTTTGGAAATCGTTCATTTGTAGGTTGTGTCCAAACAGCCCACAATCAAACTAACTTTTCAACAACCCACATGTTGGTCCCGAAACGAGTTAAATCAGTGTATGGGGGGGGAATACACTGATGTCAGATTTTTCTGAAAGACTCAGAAAAATTCTCTAACGCACTCAGTCAGAATTCTCTGAAGTACTCAGTATGCTGAATGTCCGCAGGGGCAGCAGGGACGGTTCAGTATCGAGTCAGATAAGCTGAGTGTGAGTAAAGTGCTCGGAGGATCAGTAGAGATAACAAACCTACTGACTGCTCGGAAGCGAGTCAGTTGGACTACTATCTCAGTGAGTCAGAGTACGTGCGGAAAGTGAGCCCTTAGATTCTACTCGTTTTAGTTTCTGAAAACGCTTTCTCTGAGTTGCTTAGTAAATTGGTAGTTAAGGCTGAGTGCACAGTATTCAGATTCAGGATGATTGATTCAGTCATGAAGTTAAAACCAATGCAGTATGTTCAGTTTAATATGATGACATTTATGATCCTGAACAAAACAGTAAATCAGCACACAGGGGACTTTTTAACGTGGTTCGGAGATAACCAACTCCTACGTCCACGACCTGATTTAACAGGAAGCTATCCTCAAAACCCTGAGGATAGGTACTTGGGTTTTACGTGCCAAGGGACACGAGTAGCCAACTTTCTCTCTTAGGAACTGACCCCTGGGCGTTTTACAAGTCCCAGTCCTTCTAACCAACCTATCTCACACTTTGAGAGGTTTGGTATTCTGGTTTCCAACTAAGATAGCTCTAGCAATACAAATCAGTGCTAAATAATAGAGCTATCGATCTAAGCAAATACAGAGTGAATCCTACTACAACACTAGGGAAATTTAATTGCAGAGTGTTGTTTATGATATGCTTTGTGTTCTTGGATTCTTGAGAGTTCTCTTGGAAATTTCCCGTTAACCTTGAATGGGTGCAAGGTTCTCCATATTTATAGGCAAGATTCAAAATAGATCCGTTGGAGGAGATCAAATCAAATCTTTCCTATTTTAGGTAGATTGCAGGCTAGAAATACTGTTCGACCTACCCGCCATGCTTATTCTGGCAAGTTGTCACATCACCTGCAACCTTTTGAGACGCATTAAATACCGCATTAAATGCTGCGCAGACTCCGTGCTTATGTGTCGAAAGATCATTGGCTCTCCGCTATAACGGCTAGTTGACCTTCAGACATTTATCCTTCCTCGTACATTCAATGCTCTGAGTCTCGTGTAATAACTCAGTCTGAACGTGTGCCTTAATGGAGTCTTACTGACATTCTTTTTGTCTCTTGTCCCATAGCATAAATAACCTTCTGCTTTGGACTGACATGATTCAGGTGATCTGAACCACAGCCTGAGTCAGGTCCTATGTGCATTCAGCACAGCCTGATAGGTCATTCAGCTCTGTATGTGTTACCTTTTTGCTTCGGACTTACAGGATTCAGGTGAACTGAACCAAGGCCTAAGTCAGGTCCTATGTGCATTCAGCACAGCCTGATAGGTAATACTTACTCTTCACTGACTGAGTTCTGTCCTGAACATGCTTAGTGTATTCAGTAGAAACATCAGACAATGGTACTTCAGGATTGACTTCAGGATGAATCAGCAGGCTTCGATCTTCAGCTTCAGAACAGACAATCTTCAGCGAGACTGACTGACTCGTTCAGAATGGTTTACGCTTCAGACTTCAGTAAATCGGGTCGACTCCAATATTCTTCAGTCTTCAGCATGGTCCTTCTGTACTGAATCTCTAACCTAACTATCCTGAACTATTTTATCCTGAACACTATACTTAGGCAAATTCATCAGGGGTTTTGGGATCTAATCAAAATACTCAGATTGTCCCAACACCACACCTCATTTGATTTGATTGATTTAGTTGTAGGTAAAGAAATCCCATTTCCTAACTTGCAAACCAATACACACACACTTTATTTTTTTTTAAAAAATCAGTCTCCCCCCAACAATGTCTTCCAAACGCCTTTTTTTGTGGAGACACATGAGCAAAATACCAGATGATGTTATCTTTGACATTTTTTCTAGGCTTCCATAAAAAACACTTGGTAGAATGAAATGCTCCTGCCATTACGTCTACTCAATAATATCAAATCCTAGACTACTTAAGATGCATTTAAAAAGATCAAGGATGGAAAATCGTTTGATCATGATCAGGGGTGGTGAGTGGGGTAATAAACCTTTTGATTACAATGTGACACCACCAGGGTTTAACAATTCCAACTACAGAGTTAGGTCTGTTGTTTATGATATGCCGGAGGTGATGGCGTCATGGAGTTGCCTAACCCTGATGTGTGGGAAATTTGATCGTGTTGAAATTACTAATCCCACTACCAAGAAAAAAATTGTGCTTCCATTCTGTCGAATCAACTTTCCTCCAGGTACTGTTAAAGCCTCTGTTTTTTATGATATGGGTCGAAATCTTGACAAAACAGAAATTTTAGTCGTGCGTGTTGTAATTTTTAAATGAGAACAGTTGTTATCAGAAGTTAAGATTTTTTTTCAAAAAGGAGAAATGTTTGGGAGGATGGTCCAAATTTTCCTTACAAGAATGTTTCTGAGAAACCTGGTGTCTTTGTTTGTGGCTCTCTGTATTGGCAGGTTTGGATAGATAATGGGCAGTTTTTGGTTGTTTTTCGTTTGAAGGATAAGAGTTACAGAGTCCTAGAAGTCCCTGATAAGACCCTGAGTAATGATCATTATAGTATTAGAGCTTTGAATGTGTACAAGCTTGTTCTGTATTCTCAAATTTCTGATAGTGTTGCTGGTCACAAGTTCTACATCTTCGAAGATCACGCCAATGACAACTCATGGACAGCTGTTTGCCAAAATCGTGTATGATTTCCACGCAAGTGTACATGTTCGTTGTTGTCGTGGCAAGTTAACCAAGTTAAATATCGAACACAGGGAAACGATGCGATATCAAGCAAGTATTGAGTGTTCACAAAGGCTAATAGCAAGGAAAACAAGAAAAAGGTCATGGTTTCTATCTACTAATCAACAAGAATTAGTAAAACTAGTTATCACCTCAAGGAAGTGAGCAAAATTGGTGTGTGTGCATGGAAGTAATCCTACTATGGTTCCTCTAGTGTCCTATCCATCCTAGCATGCAAAAGATCTCTTGGTGTATTAATCATGCCAACTAGTGTCTAGATCTCTCTACAACACAAGGTAAGACTCTATTAGGTGTCTAGGTCTCTCTATAACTCCTAATACTCCAATTAAGAGGTTTTAGACTAATATGCAATTCTCATTGGTCATACAAGCCAAATATCAAACACTTGGTATGCATTAAGTTCTTATAGCTCAATTCTCACTTCATTGCTATAACATATAAGCCATGCAATCCAATTTTACATCCCAAGCATTCATACAAGTCATTAATAAGAGAATTAACACATCAAGATCACTAATTCATGCATAGGATTAACAAGAGACTAAATTTACCATAGTATCCATACAACCATGCAACAAAGATATTAGCTCATGGCTAATTGATGGAACAAAACAACAATTAAACTATAAAAATGCATGATTAACACTAATATGAATTGTAATACAAGAAATCTTACCAATTGTTGGAGAATTGAAAGACAATCATCAAACCTTCAAATTGCTATCTTCTAATCTGGAATGCTAAATGAGAAATTAAACCGTACAATTGTAGCTTGAATTGAAACTAAACTAATGGAGAAAACGGATTAAAGATCCAATGGATGGATCAAAAGTAATTGTAGAGAGAAGTATGAAATCTAACTAATAACCCACTAATAACCTCTAATCTCTCTCTCTAAAACTACCTAATGATCTAACTAATGAATAAGATGGCTTTGAGAGTCTGATCCTTGAGTATTTATAGTGCCCACAATGCTTGGTCCAATATGCCCTTCATTAAACGCACGAAAAGACGAGATTACCCCCAAAAATATGAAAATTCATACTCGCGCTCAGACGGCAGCAGGACGGCTTCCACGGCAGGCGGTCGAGGGCGGCAGGAGGGCGGTCGAGCGGCGGCGATAATCTGGTGCAGAGATTTTTTGCTCGGACGCTGAAGGCCACTTGCTCGATCGTCCTTCATGGGGCACTCGATCGTAGTGTATTGTCCCGACGTCCGATTTCGACTTTTTCATATTCAATCCCACAGCTTGTCTAGGCCTCCTAGGGTCTTTAATTGAGTATTAGAAACATCCCTATGAGCTCGGATTCCATCATCTCCTTTCCAATAGTCGGGAATTGCTCAGTTTTGCTTGTTTTTACCTACAAAGCACATTTCTTACCACCAAAGGGTTAATAGCACAAAGTATACCAAATTAGGGTCAAATATGAATATAAGCACATAAAAAACATATAGGAATGGATGTAAAAACATGCAATTATGATCATAATCATACCCCCAAACTAGATTGTTGCTCGGCCTCGAGTAACGAAGTGATAAGATAGGGGCATAATTGTGCTAATGAAGGATCAAGAACATCATTGAATGCCATAGAATCATATCTCACTATCAAACAAGTCTAAAATGCAATTTCATC
The DNA here is from genome assembly GCA_026898435.1 of Prunella vulgaris. Classification (NCBI taxonomy): domain Eukaryota; kingdom Viridiplantae; phylum Streptophyta; class Magnoliopsida; order Lamiales; family Lamiaceae; genus Prunella; species Prunella vulgaris. The sequence goes on from JAPKLY010001650.1 coordinate 10,360, forward strand.
AAATCAACAATCAAAATCGAATCAATGAACAAATTGTCAAATCAACTAGTCATGATCCTCACATAAAAGTGTATAGCTCATCTCTCAAGTGTTTGAGGTTCTCTCAATCTTCACACAATGATACAAATACTACCATAAGCTTGGCTAAAGTCTCAAATTCTCCACCATGACAAATCACTCACACATCAATGAGGACTTTTAAAGGTTGTAGGATTGGCTCTTTGGTAGGGAAGGATAGATATGGATAAGAGTGACTAAGTATGATTAGTAAAATATAGAAGGAATCAAGTAATAATCATTCACATCTTCATGCAATTGTGCACATTCTTCATGCTCTTCAAAATCACACTTTCAAGATCATTCTTCCCTTTCTTTGCAATTAATAGCCATACTCAAAATAAAGGTCAACTTGATCATATTTTAAACAAAAGTCAACTTTTTCTCATGCTTTGCTAGCACTTGCCTTTGAACCTTCTTTTCACATCAATCCATGCATAGAATTCTTCATATCTTCCACTTTAGGCCACCATGTTCTTCATCATATCACCAATCTTCCTTCCTTCTTTTCACTCTACTAATCATAGGGACAAGAGAGTTCCATAAAGGAGGGAAAATGGCTTAAAGTGTGGTTAGCCAAAGGAAAGGTCAATAGGCACAAAATGATGAGCAATGGATAATAATATCAAGGTAGGCTCATAGGGCAAAGTGACTCAATATAGATCAAAGAAATGCCTCAAATCATATCATGTGAAATCAATGTCTAATGTAGCCTCAAACAAGACCAAAGCCAAGTTCTAGAGTATAATGCACATGTATGGAACTCATATGAAAGAAATATCATCCGTTCAAGATTGAAACGGGTATAAATGGCTCAAAACCTCACGGGTATAGGGTGATCATGACTCATCTCATATAAAAAATGCTCATATCATCAAAATCTCAAGTTTCATCAAATCCATAGCACAAAAGACAAGATAAGAATCAAGCCATAACTCCGCTACATCCAACATGAAATTTCAATTCATCCACACAACCATATACATATCTCATGCGTCCATTACTCAAAACAAGCAACAATGTGACAATCATAATAAGAAAAACAAGCAACAATGTGACAATCATAATAAGAAAAACAAGGCAATCCATAAGGCATAAGGCATAAAGGCATACAAGAACCACTATAATCAACAAAAGCATAGCATTGCAATTAGATTAACAAAACGAACACACACCCCTAAACTTTTTTGGACCACGAGTCTAATTTTTTTTGCAAAAGTGGAGAAAAGATCATGCAATGCACTCAATCAAAGCACAATATACCACAAGAATCAACAATTAAGCTCAACATAGCAATCTAAAATCACTCTAAATCTAAACAAACAATCACAATAGAACAAACTCACATGAGGAAAAGGAAGCAAGAAGACAAGCATAAGTACGAAGGGAGTATAGAAAACATACCTATGGAAGGAGGTGAAGAGTAGAAATGTAGAGCTTGAGTTCCAAGAATTTCCTCTCCTCTTCTCATGTGTTTTTGGATGAGTGTGTGTGCAAGAATGTGGTGTATAATGTGTGTGTTTGTGTGTGGAAAATGATGTACAATGGTGTAGGAAGAAAGTGTGGACAAAACACGAAAAATAGACACGAAAACTCACCTCCGGGCTGCCGCTCGGACGCCTTCCTATGGCCGCTCGGACAGCCTAAGGCCACTGCTCGGACGGCTCCTGGTGGAGCGGGATTTTTCACCCTGGGCCATAGCGAATAGCTCGGACACACTAGGCCAGCATTCAGACACCTTGCGCCAGCCGCTCGGTCAGAGCCTTTTTTCAACATTTCTGAATTTAATTTTTCTACACCACTTCAAACAATTTTTAAACACCACAAACATCATCAATCAAAATCAAATAGCCCATATGAAGAATGATCACACACCCCACAAACTTTTTCGGATTGTAAATCCTAAAAGTTTGGAAAAGAATGATGAATATGGCATGAGCTAAGCTATTAAGCACAATTCCACATACTAGAAAACACAATACTATCCAAAACCAATCCTACCAAGTCAATATGAACTCCCCCAAACTATCAATTAAGCACAAGTAAAACTCAAGAGTGAAAATATCACAACTTACTACCTAATCCAAAATCATGAAACAAAAGAAAAATCTAACTAACAAAGGATACCAAAAGGATATAAGGGTGGGTTGCCTCCCACCTAGCGCTTGGATTTAACGTCCCCTAGCCGGACGCACCAATGTTAGCTAAATGGCCAAGGATATTTGGCCTCCTCACCATCAAACATAAATCTCAAAGCATAATGATCAAGGAAACATGTAGGATTTCTACCCCACACCCCTACCTTCCTTGTCATTTTGAATTTATACGCACAAGAAAAATCATCTTTTCTTCTCAACCTAATCTACCCCCATCTCCTACTATAAAAAATATTCAAGAAGATTTTCAATTCAAGCTTATAATCAATTATATAAAGAGGTAAGACATATTCACAACGAACAACATTATCAATTAAAGCACAAGTAGAAGAGTCTAGGGGTAGAGAAATGCTTATTTCATTTGTAGGCTCCTCCTCCACTTTATTTTGTTGTTCTTTTTCCATTAAGCTCAAGTCCATGAGTGGACATTTATCTTCCTCTTCTTGATCATCTTCCTTTCCTCCTCTTGAATCATCTAATTATCCCCATCTTCCTCCTCCAACTTTGCTTCACAAATCTCTTGGGCTTGTTTGGCCAATTGCTCCACTTGGAGCTCTAAGCTCTTAGTTTGATCTCCTCGAGATTTGAAGAATTTATCAAACTTCTCATTAGTCTCCTCAAAGCTTCTTTTGACATTCTTTCGAATTTTTTCAAGTTGATTTAGGATGTAAACTAGAGTATCATTAATATGGCTTTGAGGAGCTTCTTCATGATTTGAAGGAATAGGAGAGGGTAATGTGTAGGAATATGGATCCTCATAAGAGTATGGGTTAGGAGGATAAGGAATTTCATGTGGAGGTGGTGGTTGATATGGGTGAGGTTGATACGTATAAAAATTAGGAGAATATAGATATTGTGTAGAATACGAGTAATGGTTGTATTCGTCCATCTCAATTGAACTCACTCCTACAAAAAAAATAAGCAAGTATCAACACTCACCAAGGATGATTAAGAACATACAAAGAAACAAAGATAAGACATGTAAACACACATCACCACAGGTATCAAAACTCTCACAATATTACCAACAAAATTCAAACATAAAAGAAACAACAAACAACCAAACAAACTAGCCGTCTCCCCGGCAACGGCACCAAAAACTTGTTTGCCAAAATCATGTATGATTTCCACGCAAGTGTACGTGGTCATTGTTGTCGTGGCAAGTTAACCAAGTTAAATATCGATCACAGGGAAACGATGCGATATCAAGCAAGTATTGAGTGTTCACAAAGATTAATAGCTAGGAAAATAAGAAAAAGGTCATGGTTTCTATCTACTAATCAACAAGAATTAGTAAAACTAGCTATCACCTTAAGGAAGTGAGCAAAACTGGTGTGTGTGCATGGAAGTAATCCTACTATGGTTCCTTTAGTGTCCTATTCATCCTAGCATGCAAAAGATCTCTTGGTGTATTAATCAAGCCAACTAGTGTCTAGATCTCTCTACAACACAAGGTAAGGCTCTATTATGTGTCTAGATCTCTCTACAACTCCTAATACTCCAATTAAGAGGTCTTAGGCTAATATGCAATTCTCATTGGTCATACAAGCCAAATATCAAACACTTGGTATGCATTAAGTTCTTATAGCTCAATTCTCACTTCATTGCTATAACATATAAGCCATGCAATCCAATTTTACATCCCAAACATTCATACAAGTCATTAATAAGAGAATTAACACATCAAGATCACTAATTCATGCATAGGATTAACAAGAGACTAAATTCACCATAGTATTCATACAACCATGCAACAAAGATATTAGTCCATGGATAATTGATGGAACAAAACAACAATTAAACTATAGAAAAGCATGATTAACACTAATATGAATTGTAATACAAGAAATCTTACCAATTGTTGGAGAATTGAAAGACAATCATCAAACCTTCAAATTTCTATCTTCTAATCCGGAATGCAAAATGAGAAATTAAACCGTACAATTGTAGCTTGAATCGAGACTAAAATAATGGAGAAAACAGATTAAAGTTCCAATGGATGGATCAAAAGTAATTGTAGAGAGAAGTATGAAATCTAACTAAGAACCCACTAATAACCTCTAATCTCTCTCTAAAACTACAATGATCTAACTAATGAATAAGATGGCTTTGAGAATCTGATCCTTGAGTATTTATAGTGCCCACAATGCTTGGTCCAATATGCCCTTCATTAAACGCGTGAAAAGACGAGATTACCCCCGAAAAAATGAAAATCCGGACTCGCGCTCGGACGGCAGTAGGACAGCGCTCGGATGGCTTCCACGGCAGGCGGTCGAGCGGCGGCAGGAGGGCGGTCGAGCGGCAGCGATAATCTGGTGCAGAGATTTTTTGCTCGGACGCTGAAGGCTACTTGCTCGATCGTCCTTCATGGGGCGCTCGATTGTAGTGTATTATCCCGACGTCCGATTTTGACTTTTTCATATTCAATCCCACGGCTTGTCTAGGCCTCCTAGGGTCTTCAATTGAGTATTAGAAACATCCCTATAAGCTCGGATTCCATCGTCTCCTTTCCAATAGTCGGGAATTGCTCGGTTTTGCTCGTTTTTACCTACAAAGTACATTTCTTGCCACCAAAGGGTTAATAGCACAAAGTATACCAAATTAGGATCAAATATGAATATAAGCACATCAAAACCATATAGAAATGGATGTAAAAACATGCAATTATGACCCTAATCAACAGCCTTCAACATTTCTTTGGATGCGGCTATCACTCTTCACCACCGTCGCCAAACCATCAACCCAATTGCTCTTCTGAATGATAAGGAGGAGGAAGTTCTTCGCTAAGTTTATCCCATGGGTGTATTTGTTGTTTTTATTTTAAAAACAAAGAGACATCAACGTTCCAATGCATTTCATTTACGACTTGGTGATCTTGTAAAAGAATGCTTCTTCGAGGGGTTATTGTAATTAGTAATTTAGGCAAAAACTATTTTGTGTTTAGTATTTTTGTTATGTAAATGTATTGTTTTAGTATATTAGGGAAAACACTATATATCCTTATATTTTGTGATGTAATTAACTACTCTTTATATATTCCTATAAATATATATAGTAGTTTGGTTTGTACTTTCAGTAATTTAAATTTTATCCAATTGTTCTAATTTATTGCTAAATTTTTTTTGAAGTAAATGTGTGTGGGTTGTACATAATTGTTAGACTATAGTACAATCATAGGCCCAAATAATTAAATGTTGGGACAATGTGAGTGTTTTGATTAGATCCCAAAACCCCTAATGATTTTTCTAAGTACAGTTAGTCAGGATTGTCTAGATCAGGGTTGTCAGGTTAGGGATTCAGTTCAGGGGGAACATGTTGAAGACTGAAGAATATTGGAATTGACCCAATTGACTGAAGTTTGAAGTGCAACTCACCCTGAAAGATGGTCAGAGTCAGTCTTGTAGAAGATTGCCTGAACTGAAGCTGAAGACTGAAGACTTGAAGATCCATCCTGAGGACAATCCGGAGTACCATTGACTGATGTTTCTACTGAGTACACTAAGCATGCTCAGGACAGAACTTAGTCAGTGAAGAGTAGTGTAACCTATCAGCCTGAGTTGAATGCTCGTAAGACCTGACTTAGGCCTTGGCTCAGTTTACCAGATTCATGTAAGTCCAAAGCAAAAAGGTTACACTTACTGGGCTGAATAACCTATCAGGCTGAGCTGAATGCTCGTAAGACCTGACTTAGGCCTTGAGTCAGTTTATCTGACTCATGTAAGTCCAAAGCAAAAATGTTATTTATGCTATGGGACTGTTGACATTTATGTTAACACCTGAGAGATAAAGAGAATGTCTGTAGACTCCATTAAAGATAAACATTCAGACTATTGAATGTACGAGGAAGGACAAGTGTAAGACGATCAACTAGCCATTTGTACGGAGAGCCAATCGTATTTCGACAAACATGTACGGAGTCTGCACAGCAGTTAATGCGGCATTTAATGCGTCTCAGAGTTGCAGGCGGCAGGACAATATTTTCCAGATTAAGCATGGGAAAAAGGTCAATGGTACTCTAGCCTGCAACCACCCTAAAATAGGAAAGATTTGGGAAGATCTTCTCTAACAGATCTTTTTCAAATCTTACCTATAAATACAGAGAGTCTTGCACCCATTCAAGGCTAACGGGAAATTTCCAAGAGAAAGCTCTCAAGAGTCTAAGCACTCAAAGCATACTTTGAACAACACTCTGCAATTAAATTTCCCTAGTGTTGTAGTAGGATTCACAGTGTATTTGCTTAGTTTTGATAGCTCTAATCTTTAGCATAGATTTGTATTGCTAGAGCTATCCTTAGTTGGAACCAAGAATACCAAACCACTTAGGGTTTGAGATTGGTTGGTTAGAAGGACTAGGACTTGTAAAACGCCCAGGGGTCAGCTCCTAAGAGAGGAAGTTGGCAATTCGTGTCCCTTAGCCCGTAAAACCCAAGTACCTATCCTTAGAGTTTGAGGGTAGCTTCCTGTTAAATCAGGTCGTGGACGTAGGAGTTTGTTATCTCTGAACCACGTAAAAAAGACCCTTGTGTGCTGATTTACTTACTGTTCAGGATCATTATTGTCATCATATTAAACTGAGCATTCTTGCATTGTTTTGATCTTCATGCTGAATCAATCATCCTGACCTTTAAAATTGTGCACCAGCCTTAACCACCATTTACTAAGCAAAGTCATAGAAAACGTTTTTAGAAGCTAAAACGAGTAGAAACTAAGGCCTCACATTCCGCACGTACTCTAGCATACTGAGATAGTAGTCCAACTGACTTGCTTCCTAGCGGTCAGTAGGTTTGTTATCTCTACTGAGCTTCTGAGCACAAATCTCATACTCAGCCTATCTGACACCCTTACTGACTTGTCCCTGCTGCCCCTGGGGACTATTAGTTTTGTTAAGTAACATTAGGATCTTCCTGGCTGAGTGTGTTAGAGCATTCTTCTGAGTTTTGGAAAAATCTGATATCAGTGTATTTCTCCCCCCATACACTGATTATACTCGTTTCGGGACCAACATTAAAATAGAAACATATGAATTCATAGGCCCCATATCATTTAATTAGAATAATTGAGTGCACAGGCCCATACTAGCTTAGAAAATCGTCCGGATGCACAGGGCCAATCATATGTACAGGCCCATGAAATACACAGGCCCATGAAAAATAGTAGGCCCAGGCCCAACAACATATATAACATGCACAACCCCCACCACATGCACAAAGGGTGTGTTAGTATGATGGATGCACAAGCATTGTTCATACATCTGCTGCCATGCACAATCACTGAATATGAACAATCACTGAATATGCACAGATACCAAAACAATACCAAATCATAATATTAATAAGGTTTTATCCCAAAATGAGCAAATTTTGGGAATAATACATAGTAAGTTGTTCCTTAAATATTAATACCTACTACTGGGACACCATTCAAAATATCAAATTGTTTTAATACTCAAAACACCCCCAATAACCAAGTTTACATACTATAAACTACACTGCAGCAAATGTCGGATTGACAAACCATTTTGCCATTCAGGCACGGAAATTCCCAGACAAAAGTTCGCTAAACTCACCTTTCTTGGTTGTTTTTTTTTTTGCCAGGATCTTCTCAATATAGTGACAGACAATCACTCCACAATCCACAGAGTTTGGAACTTGTTGAAGATAATCTACAGGCAGTGGATCAACCAATGACCTTCTTAGGAAAGGATGTGCAGGCCTACATCTCTTAAAAATCTCCCTTAATTTGCAATCAACATACCTCACCTATCATAATATTAACATACACTATATATAAATATTCACCTCCAAGGATAATATAAATTTAATCATATGTACATTAAGGAACAACAGCATACCACTATATGAGATTGTTTCAAATGCTGATTAGGAATTCCCCTTCCTCTTGGTCGCATTGAATTGTAAAACTTCCACTCGCAATTCTTCATGTTAAATTTAAGTACTGTCCAATGATCTCCAATCCCACGGACTGTTGAACTTCCTCCACCAACAAGAATAGGAAATAGCAGTGTGTCCATATCCAACGAATCTTCCAGCACTCCATCAATTAATGTGTTGAATGCTCCCAGTTGTTTATTTGACCCATCTTTGATTAAACCCTATGTTTATGAAGCAAAAATATATTTATATGAATATAAATTGTTGTTGTGGACAAAGTTCATATATATGCATCTTTATATATATATCATCAATAATATTACATACCCAACAAGTGGTACTAAAAATTTGAGTATATTTTACTGCTGCCCAATGGTCTTTGTAAACAGTTTGCAGAAATTCTGACCATGCATCTATCACTTATAACATTTTCGAAAGTTAGCTAATAAAAAAGGGTTTAAACCATTAATTTTTGTCACGGCATTTATCCTTACCCCATCAGATAGTCTTTTGTGATGCAGGACATCAATAAAATCCTGTGCACTCACTACAGCTAGTCGTTGTTCCCCCTCCCACACAATACACCTACAAGGTTATACATGATAAAAAAAGTAGGAACTAATGAAATACGTATACCAAAAACTTTTAATGAAATGCGTACTCCAACCCCTGCATTTGCACCATTTGATATAGTTTCATCCGAACGTCTACGTCACATTTCTTCAGTGCAACACACACTTCATCCCATTTTAAATTGTGGTGATTTCTTTGTCGTTCTTCTGACTCTGGTATTACAAACGGTACATCTTCAACAACCCCTCTCTCCTCGTGCTTCTTTGTTAGCTCATTTGTTGGCAGCTGTGGTGTGATATTTATAGCCTTTCTTTCATCGTTCTCTGTTCTTCCTTTGACTCGTTTTGCCATTGTGCTTGGCTCTGGGTAGTTAGTTAGTCGCTTCCCTTTCTCCACCGGGGTCTGGCCACGAACAATATTTCCTTCAACTTACTTAGTTGCAGCTCCTTTTTCGTTCTCACGGTCTTTCACATTAACATCCATTTGCACAGTTTCTATGTTTTATATAGAAAATTTGCTTTTTTCACTCTCAGCAAGTGTAATTTCAACATTGTCTCTGACAACCTTCTTGATGTACTCGTTCATCTTTCGCAATTCCTCATTCTCCTTCTCTAAAATATGCATATTCTCAACTGCATCCAAATACATAAGGTTAGCCGGATCAGCATACAACTATGTTACACTGGGAACACTGAGTTCAGCAACTTTGGCCTTCAGATCTTCGTTTTCTCCAGATATTTGTTCAAGCTTCTTTTTCATCTCCTTCATATCTTTCTCTCTCTTCCTCATCTCCTCATCAAATTTTTATCTTGCAGCTTCTAGTTCCTGAATCAATTTTGAAACAGCTGCCTCGTCATTACGTTTCTCAACATTTGTTTCAATACCCTTATTTATTCCTTCCAATCCGTCGTCTTGTTGTTCATCAACACCAGATCTTTGACCATCCACATAATTTGTTTGTTCTTTATTCCGCTGCTCGTCATTGCCTACTGCCATCTGCGTCAAGCCAATGCTGAAACTTGGAGCATTGTGATCTTCAAAATCCTGGTTTTCATCAACTCCTCCTGAATTATTGTAGTTGTTATGATCCTTGAGCCCAACTGATTCATCATCATCATCATCACCTAGGGGTACATACTCTAGTTCTAAAGGTCTCCCCTCATCTCCATCGTACTGCGTAGCATCCACAAATTCACTATCGCAGTCTGTATCTGGTCCAACATCCTTAGTCCAGTGACGCTGGTCATCCTTGATTCTCACTTCAGTAAATGGAAGATCAAATTCACTTTCTCTAAACAATTCAGTTAGTCTCATTCTCTCATCTTCACCGTCAGTTGATTTCAAAATGTTTCTACATACCTAGAAATGGAGTTAAAAAAATAGAAGTAAGATCATTACAGTACAATGGCTTTATTGTTTGAGATCACAGTTTCATGTTCCTTACCCCTTCCAAATCTGAAAGCTTTGCACCAGATATTGCACCATGCATGTCACTAGTATCCCAATTCAAGAAACGAGGGAAATTATCTCCAACTGGTTTTGCTATTGTAGAATGCTCACATAGCCAATACTGCATTTGTGCAAATCAAACCAAGCCCAAATTAGGTTTTAATCATTGTAAATAATAGAACATTATGTCAAAAGAAAATATTATTAGTTACCGGTAAAATTACTGCACATCCACCAGACTTCATTGTTAAGCTAGATATCAATTGAGAACGGAACATATCCATAACAAACTCAGCTCAATCATAGCTGCATATGTTCTTAAAATCTTGCAGATATTCAGTAATTGAACAAGAGATCCATTTTGATTTGGTGTAAGGAAAGCTGCCATCAAATGGCAGTGCACTAAACGTGCAGTGTCATATACGCTCTCATATCATTCTTCTGCACTGCTATCTTAATTTTCTCAAGAATATGTGGTTTATACAACATAAGATCTTTCTGTTGTTAAGTAAATCTTTGAAGCAACGTTCAACCCACACAGGAGTTTAATGGCCATCAGTCTTTAAAGTAATTGGCTTGCTCCCACAACTAATACCAAATATAAGTTTCGCATCCATTCCTGTAAAGGCTAGATAATTACCCCCTATCACAAAATTACAAGTATCCTTATCAAAGGTTCTCACTATTTTCTAATATCTTCCTCATACTTCTAACATTTTTTCATTAGAAACTGGTGATTCCTAACATATATACTTTAAAAAAGAAACCAAACAGGTGTCATCTTTATAGCTTTTATGTCCATATCTTCAAACCTCACACTGTTTATCTCCTTTATTGCAGCTCGCAAATTTGACCTATAATAGGTCTCATGCTTAATCTCCAAATTCCCTAATAAGGATATGAAACAGGAAGCATATCAACAAATTAAAACAAAAAATCTTAATATCATATTATCATTGGAATTTGAATTTCGTTAAAAGAGCATACCAAAGCAGTTTCTTGGCCTTATAGATCTTTCCCTACCCATCCATGAACGATGCTCCCTAGGTGACTTCCCTTCATCAACTCCATCATCTTTGTTTCCATTTCCATTCTCTTCACATATGCATATAAATAACAAATCAATTCAGTTTTATACTCAAAATTCTTAAAGATATGAATAAACTACATAGAACAAGAATATTTCATACCATCTCTAAGGTATCTTCTCTTCTTCTATTTTTTTTAGGGACCCCTCTATACACAAGATCATCATCTGAATCACTCTTTTTCCGACCCTGTATTTGTTGTCTCTGTTCCTTTTACAATCTCTCCCTCTCCTCTGCATATCTTCATTCAAATGCTCCTCTCTACCTCTCCTGTGAATATCTTCATTCAAATGCTCATCTTCAGATAACCGGTGATCTTTATATTTTCCTTTGTGATCATGTCTGTTATGAATAAATCCCGCAACTCTTTCTTTCGACCCCGCCCTTTGATGTTGCTCTTCAACAACAGAGGAAGATATTCTGACATTCTTTGCTCGACATTCATCTAAAAAAATCATCATAACTAATAACAATAATTTACTTATGCAAGGTAAATATTTTTTTGCAATATTGGTGTATTACTTCTTGGCTTCACTGGTGTTACTCTTGTCTTTTCAGCTGAATGTTTATTTGTTCTTTTCTGATACACCCCTGAGCTTCCATCATCTATAAACAATTTTCAAAAAAATCTGAAAAATAATACATTGTAGATAAATAATTCTGGAAAATAATAAACAATGCATACCTGGTCTTCTGGACCCTGATTCATGTACTGTCCTGTGTTGATGTGCATGCTTTCTCAATGTTCCAGGAGTTTCAAAAGCTAAACATTAGTAAAAGACACATAAGTTGTACATTGTGTTAACTGAATATATACATTTGTGTCTATTTAAAGTGTATGTAAAATACCTTTATTTATTGTTGCTAAATCATCATCATTACTCAACCGACCCATATGTTTCTTTGGTGTTCTATCTATAACATCAATGTGAAAACCCATGTATAATAATCATTAGAGCAAACTTTTGACATCTACAATCACTTCCTCTTAAAATTATTTACCATTTCTCCTAGAAGCGGAAGCCTCTGCATCAGTTGCCCTTGAACGTGTTTCGTACCTTCTTTTCGTTGTTGGAGACTCAAAATCTAATAAGCACATAAACTTTCATTTTAGACACAGAAATTTTTACTATAGAGATATAAACTTTCAAGTTATATAACATACCAATCCTTTTACAGCCAGAGAATTCACCATTCTTCCATTTTCCTCGTGTATCATATTTATGAATTGTCTCAGGGGTCTTGTATCCTATAACATTAACAGGAAAAACTTCAAAACAAAGTTTATTAACTGAAGATAATGAAAACATATTCACATGTTCTAATACCTCGGTCTTGTTCATTGGAATCATTTCTTGACACCCTATTTGAAAACCATCTTGGAGGCATAACATTAGCTATCAAACATAGGTAAGTAGAAAATATACGTCATTGTACATAATTTTCAACAAAATCAAACACCTGAAACTTGAAATTTAAAACATTACCAAATATCTTCTAAACATTTTCATCTCTTCCTTTACCCTTTCTTGAATGACTTCGCGATCGGTTCCTACTTCTACTCCTTGAACGGCTTCTACCCCTACCCATTGAAAGGTCGCCAACACCCTAAAAATTCAGACACTTAAATGTTCAAAGGCAGAGGAAATTATTCAATTTTGAGCTGGAAACTAGAATTCTTGATAATTTATGGAAACTCTAACCTTAATTCACGTCGACGTTCATGAAATTCTCTGTCCTTGGTTGTTCTCGTTAAATCGTCGAGATGAAATATAATTTCACCAAAGAACCACACCCAGAATTCAAATGAAGAAGAATGTTCGTAAACCTGGTTTAAAGAATTCTGAAATTTGAATTTGGGGGCGTCAATCAAATCCAGCTATGTACGGCTATCAAGTGGAAGTGAAGGACGGAGGCAGGAGGTGGGTTACCGAGGTGTGGGGGGGAGGGAGGCAGGCGGATGGAGGTGTGGGATGGTTGGTGGGCCCTTCAGAACCATTTTGCAATTTCTAAAAAGGTGGAAACTAAAATGTAAATACTAGTATACTAGTATATTATTAACCCTTTTTTTTTCTTCGCATCTCGCATTGTCCCTTTATCGCCAAAAAATGCCCAGCATCTCCCTTCGTAATGATCTCGATCGATGACAATAAACATCCACAAATTGCTCAAGAAACCATTTTGAAAAGGTTATCAAAAATATAAACGAAGATTTTAGGGTTTTTGTTAGATTTCTTCATTAAAATTATTTTAAAAAAATATCTGTGTTTTTTCGTTCAATTTTTCATTCAGTAAATTGTTTAAATTATTTTTGGGGTTTTTTGTTCAATTTTTTCTTTATGTTTTTTTCTTTTATGTTTAAAAAAAAAAGAATTTCATCATAAATGATATTTTATAATTTTATTCTTTTTATTCTTTCAATGTTTTTCTCAAAAATTAGGGTGGGTGCACCTATTTTGAAAGAGGTAGTAAAAGGGTATTTATGATATTTTGTATATATTTTAAATTAATTAAATTATAAAGTGTGTGTACTAATAATAGATGTGGGTGCATATATCCTGGCTCATAACTTAAAGTGCTTTGGTGTGCTGGATCATGTGTTAGAATGTGAAAATTGAGACTCTACTTACTCCATATATCTCTAAACTCTTTGCACATTTTCCTTTTTGCAATATTTTTCATACTCTATAAATGAGAATAACTACTTTAATTTGATCCTCATATCATAATACTAATATATTTACACTAAATGTCATTACTTTTACACTCAATTCAACTAATTTTATTACTTTAATAATATAATTTTACACATCACCCTCAATACTTTACTTTTTATACACTTTTTTTTAAAAATGTATAAAAAGAGGTGTGAAAAGTTTATAAATTATTCAAAAGAATTATGTAAAGGAACTAGATTGGTCCTAACAAGATTAGGTGATCATTTTTTGAAAGGTAATGTTATAACCAGAAGGAATTCAGGTGACATAGTGTGGATCCCTAAAATTTCTTTAATTCCATCAAACCGAATAAATAAGTGTTAGGAACAGTTGCTCACTAATATTAGCATCATCTTGAAGAAGTCAATTTTTAGTCATAGTAGTATTTTTTAGAGTCGCTGATTGCAAAGGTGTGAAGAACTTGTTGTGCGACAATGATAAAAGTTCATTGAAAATGACAAAAAATGTACTCCCTCCGTCTCAGGAGTATTTGCACCCTTGGGATGGCACAATGTTTAAGAAAAATGTATATTTTAAATAAAATAGTGGTATATGGGTAAATATGTGAAAAGTTTTGTGAGTGTGCACGTAAATCGATGTTTCCCTTTTAAGTAGTGTGCATATTAGTTTGGGACAACTCAAAATAGAAAGGGTGCAAATTGGTTTGGAACGGAGATAGTAATTTTTAGAGAGGTGTTTCGAAATCTATAGTCATTTTCGTTAACGCGTGTTTCATATGAATTTGTAGCTACTACAAATGTTTCTTATTACGTAATTATTATGTGATACGAATAATTTGAAAATTGACTCTTATAAATTAAACATAATATGTATTGAGCATTGTTTTCTGAAAATGATCACCTACCCATCATGAATGTGATAATAACACATAAATATGGAGTTAATTATTATTTTAATTGAGTGTTTATGTTCTCTTATGTGTTATTGTCATATTCGTGGTAGACATGTAAATTTATGTCTACCAATAGACATGTGATCATTTTTGTTTTTTTTGTTTTTGACATAGTATTTTAAATAAGGTAAAAAAAAAATCCAACATCTATATCATTTTCTTTTCAAAATAATACATCAAACAAAAATAATTAAATATTGTTCTTTGAAATTAAAAATATTAATCCGAACACTAATAAACACTCTCAAATGTAAATAAATACAATTTAATATAAATTAATTATACAATTATGATCGTGCATCGCACAGGTTCAAGTTCTAGTTCAAGTTCATCACTAATAACGGTCAATTGATATTAAAAAACTCGAAAATGAACGTTCATTTCACAAAAAAAATAAGTATATTTTATATGTATTTCCAATAACTTGAACTATCAATCAAATCAACAAAAGTATTCACCATAAAATGTGATTGTCTATCATATACACCGTACCCATATTTTTTTCATAGGTTGGATTGCACATATATTAAGAAAAGGTAAAGTATGTAAGTGTAAAGTTAAATAATAAAATATAAAAAGTATATTTTATTGACTTTAGTGGGTGTAAGTTGTTTCTTCTTTCTTTTCTTTTTTTTGTGAAAAAGGAGTTGGGACGTCCATATAAAAAAATGTGATAGAGGGAGTATTAAAAATACATGTAAATAGCATTCGAATACAAAATAAATATAATTAATCTCATTACTTATCAAGTCCTTGGCCTGTCCAATTTGAGGAAAAAATAGCAAAAGCTCGACTTGATGTTATTCAATCTACTTAAAGTACTCATCCACATACCAGTTTTCTGATTTGTGAAAGAATTAGCAGTATTACCTTACTTTGTTTCCCTTATGTAAGAATTGGACTCTTTCACCCTAGAAAAACATTTTAACAGACAACATCAATCGATCAACCCAATTGTTTGGTTTAACAAATTAAAATTATATGTATTTTATCTAATTTATTGGTTGCAACTTTTTATTCACTGATATAGATTTTATATGGATCAAGTCAGTAGCAAACATTTAAGGTATGTTTGGTTTTTAAAAAATAAAAAATTATCTATCCGCTCAAAACATGTATATATTTAGTGGATACATAATTTAACACACTCATAGAAAAGAACAATAATTCGGTGCATTGCATCAGTTGTACTACCTCCGTCCCCCAAAAGTTTGAGCTACTTTTGGGGCACGGTTTTTAAAAAAAATGTAATGAGTAGAATGTGTGTGATGTAGATTGTAAGGTAGAGATTTAGAGGGTGGAGATTAAAAAGAATATTTTCAATTTTGGGGTTATGCAAACTTTTGTGGGACAAACTAAAAAAGAAAGTATGCAAACTTTTGTGGGACGGAGGTAGTAGCACGCAAATAGTGCAATTTTGACTCATAATTTTTTGGTCAAACGGTTTTTCAATAGTGGGTAATAAAAGTAATGGTCCAAAAATATCAGTCTCGTATGAAAAAAATATACTACCTACATCCCAGGTCTTTTTTCTAAAAGACATGGGCACACAAATTAAGAAAGTTATGGAGTATGTGAGTGTGAAGTTAAATAATAAAATATAGAAAGTGTATTTTATTGACTTTTGTGAGTGTAAATTATTTCCTTTTTAAAGTGAAAAGAGAATTGGGACATCCCAAAATAGAAAATTTGGAAAAAAGAATTGGGACGGAGGAAGTATATTAATTGTACATTGAAAAAATATCAATACTCTTCAGCCTATAAAAAAACATATTTCTTTTGTATGAAGTAATGCTTATTTTTTATTTAATTAATATTTTTCAATATATATATATATATATATATATATATATATATATATATATAAATCAATTTCTTTTGTGAATGAATCAAATTTTAGTCAAAATTAAGCCAATGCATAGTGTAACTGGTGCATACATGTTTTTGCATTCAAGAGAACATACCCGGACTTGTGATTGATGATTCTATCCCCATCAACTAAACTCACGTCAGCACACTTTTTAACACCTTCCGAGGTTATCAATTCTTCCTCACTTTCGTCGCCTAAATTCGTCAAATCTACGGCATTAATCCTAGACGCGGGAGCGTAACTTGCACACTCCCGAACCACGGAGTTGATTTTTTTCCAAAATTTCCAGAGCTTGTTTTACCTCTGAACTGATTGTGACCTTCTCCACACCATAATGTGACATTTTTAAGGTACGATGATCTACAATCGAAGGATTTATGTGGCTAATTATACGTAGAAAATTACTCAAACAATAATCTAAAGATGTAATTTGGATTAGTAACAGGAATTATAATTGGAAAAGTAGAGAGAGAAATTATGTAATGTATTTTTTGTATTTGGGAAATTAGATCCTTACAAATGAGGTATTTTCACCTATTTATACCCTCTCATCAGTGAGGTGGCACATTTTTAGGCTATCATGCGTCTGGTGGTGACAAGTGTCCTCCACTTGTCACCATCTTAGGAACTTGTCCCACTAACTCTAAACCTAACGATTTACGCCTTCCTCTTAGGTTCTGTGGACATCTTGTGTCTTCCTCCCTGGGAGAAGGACGACCAGCTGGGCGAGCAACATAGCGAGCAAGTGGGTG
Source organism: Prunella vulgaris (assembly GCA_026898435.1). Lineage (NCBI taxonomy): Eukaryota > Viridiplantae > Streptophyta > Magnoliopsida > Lamiales > Lamiaceae > Prunella > Prunella vulgaris. Next base: position 27,826 of record JAPKLY010001650.1, read on the forward strand.
ATCACTTTGGGCTTGTCTTCATGGCTTAGCGTCTAGCCACCTCCGAGCTGGGCGAGCAGGGTGGCGAGCACCTATATCTTGGTCTCGTGGCTTGATGTCTTATCATCACTGAGCTAAGTAAGCAACATGGCGTGCAGCCGGGCGAGCATTAAGGCGAGCAACTAGGAGACGGCCATGTAGGCTTGTTGCCTTATCACCCATAGGCCAGGCGAGCAATAAGGCGAGCAGCCAGGCGAGCATTCGGGCGAGTAAGCTGTGTGATGACCATGTGGGCTCGGTGCCTCGCCACTGCTGACTCAGGCGAGCAAGGTGGCGAGCGGCTTAGCGAGCAAAGTGGCGAGCAACTTGTGCTTCAGCTCGTTTACACTTAATTGTTCTTTAAGCATTTGGCTTAATCTCTCTTTGATCCTGGAGGTTAATTCCCTTTATCAACATTTGCCCCTCAGCATATGCGTTGATTTAATTTCTCTTCATCAAAGTATATGCTGCAGTTGATTTGTCATGTTGGCGAGCAGTTAGGTGAGCAGCTTGGCGAGCAGTTAGGCGAGCAGCTTCGCGAGCAGCATGATGCTCGACTCTGTGCTTGGCCTTCTGCTCGCCCTCTCTCTTGACAACCGAGGTGATGTTCCAAAAAATGAGGCATCTCCTCGTTTTGCGTGCCAATCAATCATGAAAAGTCGCGCCTCTATGGAAACCTTTTCAAATTTATTGCAATTAAGTCCCTGAAACCTTTCCCTCTTTCACTTTTACCCGAATGTATAAATAGGGTTTCCCATTTACTGTTCATCTTCTTCCTCATTCATTCTTATTTTCTGAAATTTCCGGTGATCAATTTCTTCAAGCTTTTTCCCGGCGACTTCCCTGTTCCTTCACATTCTGGTGGACGGTCTTGAGGCTTTAATCAAAGGTAGTTTCTCATCTTCTTTCTTTTATTCCTTCTTCTTTATTATCCTCTTTTTCTTTTAATTTTCGAATTCTCGTCTTTTGCACTTGTTCATTGGGTTCTTCGCCGGGATTCGTGATCGGAATCTTGTTGGTGATATTTGCAATCGATAGTTAGCACATTCCTTGGGTCTTTCCTCTTCCTATTTTTATGTGTTCGTCCTCAAGCCGAACAATCTCTCACCGGAATCTGGGTAAACAACCGATGGAGGAGGGCGGTCCGATTGCTGATCTTTCATTAGTACACCTGGCGGGATCTAAACCTGAGTTGGTAGAGGTAGATCGCCCGTTGGAGGAGGAAGGCGAGAAGGCCGGCGAGCAAATGGGCGAGCAGGCAGGCGAGCAAATGGGCGAGCAGGTAGTCGAGCAGCCCGCTGCTCGCCCTGAAGGTGATGACCAAGAGGAGGTGGAGGTTCTCTCCAGTAGTGATGACAGTGATGACTCCATCACCGAATGGTTCGAGTCTGTCGGCTTCCCGCATCCTCACATGTCCGAGAGGTCCATCCTTGACGGTGTTGCTTAAGAATTTGACTGGAGAGCGTATTATGAGCGATATACCGCCAATTTTCCGACTCCTCCTCGATAATATCAAGAGCTCGAAGAGGGTGACCGCACCAATTATAAGGCAAACACTGTAGTGAGTGTTATTGATGAGGATGATCTTGACAGCATCCGGAGGGAGTATCACATTCCCTGCGATGTTAAGATGTATGCCCCTCGGGAGAAGGAAAGGGCCGATTGTCCTCCAGAAGGTCTAACGGCTATAAACATACATACTTTGGCCGCCGGCGTGACATTACCTCTCCACCCTCTCATCGGCCGCTTCTTGGAGACAACGGGTTTAGCGATCACACAGCCAACACCCAATGCCTGGACATACCTGATATCACTCTGCACGGTCTTTGCCTTGGAGAGGTACAAGGATAGCCTGACTCCTCAAGAGGTGAATTACACCCTATGCCTTAGTAAGTGCTCTGAGGAGGGCCAGGGTTACTACTACCTTAAGGCGAGGAGTGATATGAAGATCCTCGAGGGACTGCCCAACAAAGTGAGGGATTGGAAAGAGTAGTTTTTCTTCATCGGAGGAGATTGGCGTGCCCCGGATAATAATGAAGGACTCGGTGGACGTTTTATGTCTCCGACTGAGTTTGGCGAGTTGCAGCGTAGGACTTATTTGTACTTGAAATTCTGTCTTTCGATATTGTGCCTAATGTCTTTGTTCTTTGTGTGGCAGGTTTGATCCCTCAGCTTTGGAAGAAGACAAGCTTGTCTGAGGAATTCAAATTTACTTGTATTCTCATCTGCCGCCGGAACAAAAAGGACAGGACTTTTGAGTACTTGAACAAGTCCAGCTGCCGCATTGCCTCGGGGTTGATCACGACTCCTCATCATTTACGAGCTCAAGTCGCTCGTCCTGCTGGTATATTCGTTTTATGCGTTTTTAGACTTTGAGTTTGCATGTTGAAATTTTCTAACTCTTTTTATGCTTGTGGCTGCAGAAGTTACTATCGCCATTCCTCCATCTTCCAAGACTTTTAATAAGAGATTTGGAATGTCTAGGACAAAGAGGGATCCCCCATCCGTGGTGTTAGCTGCTCAACAGGCGGCCAAGGCGGCTAAAAAGGCTGCTAGTACTGGTCCGAGCACACGGTCTACCGCTCCTCCTCAAGCCCCTCGTGTCGATGACCGACAGGCCCCGAGGGATTCTCCCAGCGGTGGCAGCCGACAGTTGCAGTGAGGTGATGGCTCTCGCGTTGAGCGTGAAGGTGATGCTGCAAAGAAGGCGCGGGTCACAAGATCTTCAGCATCTGGAGGCCCGGGCCGGGCCGAGGTTCCAGAGTCTACTCTTCCTGCACCTGCCGGCACGTCTACTGCTCCTGCCCCCATACGGTCCGTTGGGCAGTTGTCAGACATCTCGATCCTTGGATGGGATCAAGACCGAGAAGCTGGGTAACATTCTTAAGCCTTGAGCATACTTACACTTAGAAAAATTTTCATAAATTTCTCTAAGTGTCTTCTTGTATGAACCTGTATGCAGGTATGACCCTTCACGCTATCAGCACCGTAGTCCAGCCGTGCACCAGTTCGTGCTCGCTCGGCCTCCGAGGTTCCTCAATGATATTAAGGGTTCAACTCGCTTGACGTTGAGTCTACCATTCGCCATTGGACACAGCCTCAAGACACCATCATTCAGCATCAGTCACTGACGAATAACATCCGTACGGCTATGCATCACACGAGTGGGGCTCTTTTCACTGCCCAGCGTGCTCTTGAGCAAGCTGTGACTTTGGAGAAGGCGTACGCGGTGCTGAGTGATAGCTCGAGGAAGGAGAAGGATGACGCCAAGAAGAAGATTGCTACTGCCGAAGCTAAGACTAAAACTTCTTTGGATGCCGAGCAATCGGCAATTGCAACTGCCGAGAGGTCTAAAGCCGAGGTTGATGGTCTTCGAGCCGAGTTGGCAAGTGTTCAGGCTCAGTTGGAGGAAGGTAGGGTTGCTCGGGGGAAGATTGCCGAGTTAGAGAGAGAACTTCAAGCTACCCTGACCGAACTCACCGAACTTAAGGCTGCACACACTGACTATTATACTGCTGAAACCGTTGCTGATATTCGAGCGGAGTCCTCTGACTTCGGCTTTGTTTATGCCTTTGCCGAGAACCTGCGGGCCTATCACCATGTTGTTGGTGAGAATGAGGATCCCTGGACAGCCTTGAAGAAGGAGTTCACCGACTTTCTTACTGAACGTCCTCTCAAGGAAGGTTTAGTAGTTGATATCGGGGACCTCGAGGAAATGGGAGTTGATTTAAGTGTTGTGCCACTGACGCTTAAGATCATTGGTGGTAACTATCCTCCTCTTCAGATTGATGCTGAGGACGATGCGATGGTAGACACTGAGGGTCTATCCCCTATTGAGGTCCTCCCAGGTCTCTCACCTTCAGGCACCGGTGGACAGGAGGGTGGTCACACCGGTGAGCAGGCCAGCGACTAGGTGGGCACCCAGCCTGGCGAGCAAGCCAGCGACCAGGCTGGCGAGCAATAGGGTGTTGGTTGCTCCTTGTGCTTCCATCTCTTTTTGTCTTTGATGCTTTTTGCTTTTCCGCCCTTGAAGAACTTTTTGTAACTTTTTGCTTCTCCGCCCTCGAAGACGCCCCATATGTACTTGAACATCCTTTTGATATTAATGAACTTGCAGTTTCCTTTTTATTGGGTTTGTTTGTGTTTCTAGTAACGTTTATGTCTCTGTTATTTAGTGCTCGTTTTTTATGTACGGTGTTTCAATTGATTCATCTTACTTTTCCTTTTTTCGGAATCGCGAATTTACACCTCATTTTTCATCTCTTTCGATGTAGGCTTATTGATCGGTAAGGACTCCCTTTTAATGGTATAACCTTAGGGTTAGTCTCAATACCTTGCCTTTATTGTGGACTCGTAAGTCTTGTGAGCTTATAACTTGAGACATCTTTTGATACACCAATTTGAAAGGAATCCTACTCTTTATTAAATATAAAATGACTTTACAGACTTGTCTTTATCTAACACGAACCTGCTTGCCCCTATACATGTTGGGCGAGCAAGGTTTCCAAAGAAAATTTACACAAGTCTTCACGGATAGAATTTCTTGAGATGCGCCGCGTTCCACGTGTATGCCGAAGGGTTGCCTTGCATATCCTCCAGGTCATACGTCCCATTTGGCCAACTTTTTGCTACTTTGAACGGACCTTCCCATTTCGAACCAAACACTCCAGTCGGGGCTGCTAGTATCCATCTCATCACCAAATCGCCGATCTGGAACTTCCTATCCTTCACTTGTGAATTGTAATACTTTTCGGCCCGTCGCTTATAGACCGCATTTCTCAATTCTGCCGAAGTTCTTATTTCTTCAATCAGATCTTTTTCTACCGCCATATCATCTTCATTTGCTTCCTCATCGTATTTGATTATCCTCCAGGTCCGATGTTGGACCTCCACCGGGATGACTGCTTCAACTCCGAAAGCCATTGTAAATGGTGTCTCCCCAGTACTTGATCTATAGGACGTCCTATAAGTCCATAGGACTTTCGGCAACTCGTCGGCCCAACTGCCCTTTCTTTCTTCCAACCGGATCTTTAGAATGTATTTCAGGATCTTGTTTACGGCCTCGACTTGTCCATTCGATTGAGGATGATATGGTGTTGAATAATGCTCTTTGATATCCCACGAAGCGCAGAAGTCTCTTAGCTTACTTCCGTCAAATTGTCTCCTGTTATCCGTGACTATCGATTGTGGCAACCCAAATCTGCATACCAAGTTTTTCCAAATGAAGCTTATCATCTTCTCATGGGTTATAGTCGTCATTGCTTCTGCTTCAGCCCACTTAGTGTAATTAGCCACGACCACCACTACAAATTTTACTCCACCTTTTCCGGGAGGGAATGGGCCGATCAAGTCGATACCCCATTTAGCGAATGGCCACGGATACACTGATTTCAACTCTTATGCCGGGGTGTGGATACTTGGAGTGAACTGTTGGCACTTCAAACATCTTTTAGCATATCTGATAGCATCCTTCCGTAGTGTTGGCCAATAATACCCTTGCCTAATAGTTTTGTAGGCTAAGGCTTGCCCCCCGGCGTGGCCTCCACATATTCCTTCATGGATTTCTTCTAACACCTTTTGCCCTTCTTCCTGGGAGAGACATTTGAGTAATGGGAGCGAGATTCCTCTCTTGTACAACTGTCCCTCAACCATCGTGTATCTAGCAGCTTGCTTCACAATCCGACGTGCTTCCCATGGATCTCTCGGCTGCTTTCCGCTGGACAAGTATTTGCTGATAGGTGTTCGCCAATCATCGGAAGTTGATTGTTGGCTGTTGACCATTTGTTGCCCCCTCTTCAACACTTGATTAATATAATCAAATGTTGAAGGATTAGTTAGCTTTGTGACCACCACCTCCGAGATGCTTAGCTCTCCTTTGCTTGTAGCCAACCGAGCAAGAGCATCCGCTTGTGTGTTTTCTAGCCGAGGGATTTGCTCGATGTACACCTGGTCGAACTTGGATATCAAGTGTGTGACGATCCTTTGATAGATGATCATTTGCCGATCCTTTATCTCGTATTCACCTCGGACTTGAGATACTATTAGCTGTGAATCTCTGAAAATTTGAAGTCTGGTTGACCCCACAGCTAATGATAGTCTCAATCCCGCAATAAGTGCTTCATATTCGGCCTCATTGTTGGTTGCTAGGAAGTCGAACCTTATTGCTGAGGTGAACACTTGTTTGTCGGGACTTACTAGGACGACACTTGCTCCGGCTGCGGAACTTGTTGCTGAGCCGTCTACATAGAGGTGCCATGGGTAAATACGTCCCCTCGTCGGATCTTGAGGGTAGGTTAGCTCTACTATGAAGTCTGCTAGAGCCTGCCCTTTGATCGTTGTTCGGGGTGCGTATGTTATACCATACTGACTGACCTCCAGTGACCACTTTAACAATCGTCCGGCAGTATCGGGTCTATGTAAGACTTATCTCAAGGGGAAAGTTGTTAAAACTTCCACCTGATGGTCGAAGAAGTATGGTCGGAGCTTCCGCACGCTCATCACCAATGCATACACCAACTTCTCCATTGGGGAGTATCGTAGCTCCGCTTCATGTAGCACTTGGCTGACATAGTATATCGGCAGATGTGTCTTGCCCTCCGCACGCACCAAGGCTGAGCTTATGGCTACCTCTGATGCTGCTAGGTATAAATACAACTTTTTCCCCGGCACCGGCTTTGACAGGATCTGGGGATTGCTGAGGTAACTTTTTATATCCTCAAACGCCTTTTGGCAAGCATTCGTCCACACATAGTTGGCCTTCCCGGTTTTTTTGCAGATGCCTATGCCTTTGCCTTTGATAGACTCGAAGAAGGGTCTATTCTTATCTCTGGATCTGGATATGAATCTGTTTAGCACCGCGAGACATCCGGTAAGTCTTTGAACCGCCGGTACATCCTTCGGTGGTCCCATCTCCAAGATGCATTTAACTTGTGAAGGGTTAACTTCTATACCCCGTTGACTTACTAGATGTCCCAAGAACTTGCCGGATTGTACTCCAAAGCTGCTCTTCTTCGGGTTAAGTTTCATGTTATACGCCCTCATGATGTCGAACGCTTGTTTGAGGTGCTCCAGATGGTCTTCTTTTCTAAGACTCTTCACTACAATGTCGTCAACATATACCTCCATTGTGTCACCAAGGTGTTGGTCGAACATCTTGTTGACTAATCTTTGATATGTGGCGCCGGCATTGATTAACCCGAAGGGCATCCTCTTCCAACAAAACAAATTTTTGTTTGTATAGAAGGTTGTATGTTCTTGATCATCGGGATGCATGGCAATCTGATGGTAACTTGCAAAGGCATCCATAAACGATTAGTTCATGTCCCGCCGTATTGTCTACCAGCTGGTCGATGTGAGGCAAAGGGAAGTTATCCTTTGGACATGCGGCATTAAGGTCTGTGAAGTCTATACAGAGCCTCCACGTTCCATTCGGCTTCTTAACCAGGAGAGGGTTCGCCACCCATTGAGGACATAGTGCTTCCTTTATGAGTTTATTGTCTAAGAGCTTCTTCACCTCGCCGTTCAATGCTTCATACTTATCTGGTCCATACTTTCTTCTCTTCTAACGGACGGGCTTCTTTGTGGGATCGATGTTAAGACGATAGCATGCGTGTTCCACCGGTATGCCCGTCATGTCCTCGTGCGACCATGCAAATACATCGAGGTTAGCCCGAAGGAATTCCTCCATCCTGCTTCTATAAGGCTCCTCCAACTCTGACCCAATAAAAAGTTCTAAATCTTTTTTATTTGGGTCAACCTGTATGGACCTGAGCTCCTCAACTGGTGTAGCGTGTCGCTTTTTATCCTTCCACCTGGGGTCATCAATTGGTCCTTCGAGGTGCATATCCATCTCCACCGGGATGGGTTCATAACCCAACCGAGGTTCAATATCTTCTGGGGCACTTGTCTGGCCTTCCGGTGCTAACTCCATGCTTCGGCTTGCTTCAACCACCGTTGTCGGATCATGATCCTGAACTTCTGGGTCACTTTCCGTTTGCCTCCTAGTTTGTTGGTTTTGTTGAGGTGTATCATCCACTTCCATTTCTTCTGGTGTTTGATCTACCTCCATCATCTCGGTGTCTATGGAGATAGCATCAAAAATGTTTGGCTCATCTGGAGAGGGTTGTGATATCACATCTTCAAACACCAACACCTGATTCACAGGTTTCTTCAGGGTTAGTAAGCATTCACGTGCCTTTTTTTGATCCCCTTTGACCGTACTTGCACCCTTAAGAGTTGGGAATTTAATACAGTAATAGTAAGTAGAACATGAGGTTTTAAATTTGGAGACGGCCGAGGAACCAGTTATAGGTGGATGGTTGATTTACGACTAAGAAATATAGCAACCTTGTTATCCTCCTTTCCGGGTCCTCAAGCGCTACAAGTTCTACAGACAGTCTTATTACACCTAGTGGGACGGTCACAGCCTCTCTGAATCCCACTATTTTGTGATTACAATCCTCTATATAGGATTTGTAATCTCCTAACTACTCTAGTGTCTTCTTGAACAGGATGTTCGTGTAGTCTCCAGTATCCTCTAGCAGTCGGTGCACTCTCGTGTTCATGATATTGGTTCTGATAACCAGGGAGTCGTTGTGCGGGGTAAGGATCCCTTCGAGATCTGTTTGTGAGAAAGCCAAGTCTGCAGTTGGCTTAGCTGATGCTTTTGATCCGGACCCCATCTCCTGGACTTGATTGACCACCCGAATTTCCGCTTTCTTTTGTCTTTTCGATGTTGGACGGCCATCCACCATTCCTCCAGCAGAACCAATCTCTTCAAGTACAAGAATCTCTTGGTTAGGTTCCAGACGTGTCAGCATTACCGGTGGACCTCTCCTCACTTGTCTGTTTGGGGCCCTCTCTGTCTCATCGCTATCCTCATCATCCGAGGCCTCTTGCCTTGGCCGTCAGTGTCTCTTCCCCTGAGCCTTCTTCACAAAATCCGTAAGCTTTCCATCCTCGTAGAATTTCCATAATTATTTCAGAAGATCCCGGCACTCACTGGTGAAGTGTCCGATACTCTGATGATATGCACAGAATTTATTCGGGTTTAACTTGCTTCGATCCTGCTTGATCCTCCAGGGTGCGGCTAACATGTCCTGGTCTTTCACAGTTGTGAAGACGTGGTCAATTGTGGTAGTTAATACTTGGTTTAGTTTTTCTTTGTACTCTGCCGTCTCTCCAAATGATTTCAAAATTTTCGGGGCTTTGTAACCGCTACTACTAGGCTTCTTCCCATTTTTCTTGTCATCAGCCTCTGAACCCAATTGTTTGGCCATTACTTCTTGCATTGCAACATACACCCCGACTCTGTGGCGGAACTCGGCATAAGTACTGGGACAAGCTAGATGCATCTCATTCCATAGGTCCGTTCCTTTACGCAGTCCTGCCATGACCGCAACAACCTTCGTGTCATCGCTGACAGACACTCCTTCCAATAGAATTCTGTCAAAACGTTAGAGATATTGTTGATCGGTCTCCTCTGCCCCTTGAGATAGATTGGCCAGTCGATGCTTTTGTGTCAGGTATGTTCCGAATCCCAAAAAATGAGATAGGAATTCCTGGGTCAACTGGCCAAACGATTTGATAGACCCGGGTGCTAAGGCTGAGAACCATCTGTGTGCACGATCTCCAAGAGTTAAGGGAAAGTTTCGGCATTGTGTCGCATCTGATGCTCCCATTGAGATCATGTAGTCGGCATATTTTGAAATATGGACCTTAGGATCAGACTCTCCTTCGTACAGCACTAATGAGGGAAATTGTATCTTCTTCTGGATGGGTGCTGTAAGGATGACTGATGACAGTGGTGAAATTGGAAGTGACGTGTACGTCTCAACCTTGTCCTTGATGGCCACCTGGTGTTGCAAGTCCTCCACAGCTTTCTTCAACTTTTATATTTCTAGAACTGACGACCCCCGGGATGATCCCCCTCCTCGAGGCTGTTCCGGGTGCACCTCATGATGACGTGCTGCCCCCGGCAGTCCCTCACTTCGGGTGATTTCTCGGTGCGGTGGTTGGAGGTTACTTGCGGCATTGGGTCCTAACCTCTTGGACGCCCGCCTCCTCAACCTTTCTTGGACTGGCCTACGTTGATGCCTAGCATCAGACTCACAAGGTTCTTGATGTTGAGAGTGCTAGGACCTTCCACTCCCGGTCCGATGGCTCGGCACATTGTGTCTTTCACCCTGTGATCCCTCTTGGTATCCTAGATGAGCTCCTGCTCGCCCAGCTGGTCGCCCCTCTGCTCGCTCAGCTGGTCGCTGGTCTGAGCATTGAGGTTGTGGCCCCAGACGATCACACATCTTCTGTTTACCTTTCGAGTTCACCGGAGCAACTCGTCCACTACTAGCCTCCTCCTCCTGGGTATGATAATTCGTACGGATCTCATGCCTAGTCTCTGTTGGGGCCGCCTGAATTACAGGTTGATGCATCACCACAATTTGCTGCCTTTGCATCTGTCTGAGGGTAGCCATCGCCCTCTCGATGTCTTCTGGGGTCCTGACCATCGACTCGATGGTTGCTTCAATCTGGGGTCTCTCCGGTGCAGCTGGCAATGCTGGGAGTCGAGTCATCTCAGCATGACGACTTCCCGAAGGCTTCTTTTCCTTCCACCTTCGACTTGTTGAGGTGGTACGGGATTCATGGTGGGAGGCCTCGTACATTTGTCTCGTCATTATTTCCAGTGACAATTGAGTATAGGGGATGAGTTTTTAAAGAAATCTTTTCTAG